>VDFB02071628.1:0-29261 GCA_007258455.2 Sequoia sempervirens
GGATACCAATCCCATGGAGATAGCATAATTGAATGTCAATGTGGCGAAATTCACCAAAACACAGATTGATAAGCTAGTTGAAGAAAATGGCAGGTTCAAGAAGGAATTAGCACGTCAAAGAGAAAGGTCATATTCCTCTTCCATGCCATAGTTTTATTCCACATGGCTTGAAAAGGATAAGAGAGTATTGGATGCAATGGCTGATACAACTTATTGGAAAAATTGCCACTTGAAATCTCAAGAAAAATGTAAACAATTGGAGAAAGAAGTTAAAACCATCAAGTATAATACTGCATTTGAAATGATCAAGGGGAGATTCAATAGGATGATGAAATGTGTTGATGAATATTGGAGACAATTTAAGCAGATATATTCAGCAATAGAGGAGAATGAACGACTACATGGGAGAATAATTGAAAAGAGAGAGGAGCTTCGAGACAAGAAAATCCTAAAAGGACAAATAATGCAGACACATAACAAATTGGTAGAATCACACAATGGATATCATAATAGGCTCATGGAAGATCTCGAATGCTTCAATTTGACTCCAACACTTTATGATGATATGGGAAATCCTCAAGAGTGTGATAAGTTTGATGCACTTTTGACTGTTGCACTACATGAAATCAATGATGAGGACATAATTTTACAAAATACTCACAAGCAGCTTGAGAAGATGATGTATAGGGAATATGATATGATGGAAGTGATCTCTAATATAGATATTTGTGCTCAACAAGATTACATTCATCACCTCTCAGCATTTAATTTGTTCCTTAACCAAACTATGGATATACCAGACACAATGGGACAACCATCAAGATGAAAGGAGTCAACCGACAACATGAGCACCCTATCATGGAGTAGAAGCCTTGAACAGATCTTAGGTGGTCACAGGCTTCTACTTGGATATTAACGGATTGGTGCATTCATTTGCTACAATATTTTGTTTTCTTAATTATGTTTAGTTATCAAATGACATGACTTTTTGTAACGATTCTATAGCTTGTTTCCTCTCATATATATATATAAGAGAGACCAAGACCCGAATAGATTGCACCAATTCGCCCATCCATCTCAAATCAAAAACTACGGTTATAATGCATATTATTCAAAGATAAATATAATGGAGAAGGTTATGCATAATTGTTAATTTTCTTTCAAGTGCTCAACTGTTGTGTGGATTTATATGCTTATATGTTATTTGGTTGTCTCTGAAGTGGTTGTTTATGTTATTCAAATTGAGTGTGTGAAAATACATTTAATTTGTGAATACACATTTTTTATAATTGTGTGATGTTGTTGACTAGTTTCAATGTGCAGAAGAATTAAAGTTCCTTTTAAGAAATCAAATTTGATAGGTTCCTATTTGGATTAAAGTCCTTTTGAATAGATTGTCTTAATTGGTTTCCTTTCACATATGAATTAAATACTTTCACAACTTCACAATAGCATCAAGGGATATCACTAGGATTACTAAGAAGATCCCAAATAACTGACATACTTGCACATTTGCACAAGGTGCAAACATTCAAATTTCCCAATTGTTTGAGTTAAGCTAAAGAGTGAATCTACCCATCTTATAGAAGCCTATCTCCAAAACCATCATTCACCCCTCCACTTCATCCACCCAATAGAAGTAGGAACTGGTCATAATTAGATATTGCATACAAAATACAACTCACAAACTTGAATTCTCAATTACTGTCATTAGAAATTAGTCACTAAAACTCGGTATCTACTCCACCTTCATGTGCCTTAGTGAGTAGACTGTTCAATTTAGGAACCATATTTACCTGTAAATCTGCCTTATTGTTTAGGTATACCCGCCTAGGTCTAGTAGAACCTGAAGAGTAGAAGGTAATCAATCTTGTTTACCTTGTTCATGGGCCAAAGGTATATTAAGGGATTGGCACCACCTTATGTTTTAAAACCTACACTTTTGAGACCTAACAAATCCCTCAACCCTTAAACCCCAATCCCTCATTAACTACTATACCCTCTACCCTATACATTGGACCTTGAACCCTAATCCTTGAACCATATACGTCCCTCAACCCTCTACCCTCTACCTTATACATTAAAATTCCCTTAACCCACAATTCTCAACCCTCAACCCTTAATCCCTCAACCCTCAACCCTTAATCTACACAAAGTACTATGATAAAGGAAAAATTTTCTTTGTTTATGATTATCTGGAGGAATAAATGGGGAATGCTAGTGATAGTATGGATCTTTTCACAAAAATTGTTGCATTTCATGTTAAATACAATGAAAAATAAAAGACAATAGATCTTTTGATGCAAGTGAAATGTAGGAAAGCAACTGAAGGCTAGTGAATATTGGGGAAGGATTTTTTTTTCTAACACCCTTAATCCCTACTAGATCAAAACAATTAGGCGCTAAATTAGGTGCCACATCAAGCGCTAAATTAGGAACCAAAAATGACTTTAAAGAAGGCACTAAAATAGGCACTACTTGAGGCACTAATATGGGCGCTAACATAGATGCTAATCTGGTTGCTAATTTAGGTGCTAATCTGGGCGTTACAATAGGCATAGTTTTTTGGTGCTAATCTTGGCATTAATCTAGGAGTTAATAGTGGTGCTAATTGTGGCGCTAATGTCAATGGAAATTTGCGCCAGATTTAGCGTCGGCTTGTTCTGGTTGGTGCAAAAAATTCCAAAAATAGTGCCATCCCAAAAAATAGCATTGAATTTTCCCAAAAAAGGGAGAAAAATACATTAAAATAGTGGGTGGAAGCAAAAAAGGGAGCTAATCATAGGGATTTGTTGTAGTGAATCCAAGAATTTAAGGAAAATTTCTCTTTTGATTTCTTTGTTCAAATTTTGACAAAGGAGGTCAACCAATTCTTTGTCCAGAATGGTATAAGGTAATCGTTTTGTTAAATGTCTGCATCTTTGTAAAAATGACACTAAATATTTTCCTTGTTTTTGTTTGGTGTTAAAAATATTTTTCATATTCACTTTATGGTCACAGTTGAAACTATAATTGGAGACAAATTTATCAACCAATTCTTGAAAATATTTGATGGTCAGGGGTAATCATGAAAACCATTCCATAGCTTCTCCTCCTAGACTGCAAGGGAATAATCTCATAAGGTATGTCTCATCAACTACAAATTCCATGGTAGTACCACAAAATTCTCTTAACTGGTCTTTAGGATCTCCTTTTCCCTTATATTTATTAAGTTTTGGTATGTCACAATGACTAGGAAAAGGTGGCATTGGTATGCTTGGATCAAAAGGATAAGGACATATATCTTCAATGAAGAACTTGTGAGATGATGTTTTACTATTCTTGAGAGTATCCAATTCTTGTCTCAATGTTCTAAGCTCATCCAAAATAGGATTTTTTGTAGGTGTTGGTTTTGATGTCTTTGAAGATCTCTTGTAACCAGGTTCTAGATAAAAGGGTATGTGATCTTTGATTCTATCATCATTGTTTGTTTTGGGATGCTTAGATTCACTAGATTTAGGTTGGTCATTCATTGTGAGTAATGATGTGTCAAAATTAGGAGGAATTTTGATTCCTTCGTCAACAAGGGCCTTGGAATATTATTGTGGGTTATGTTTGACTACCTCTATAAGCAGTTTAGTGAATCTATGATCCTTAAGTGCTTCTTCTATATTGGATTTGGCTATTTCTTCATCATCAGTTTCATTTGTTTCACTAGTTTCAACACTAATGTGGTCTTCCCCATCAAATTCTTTTCCCTGAGGTTTCTCTTCTTCTTGAAACATTTTTACTCTTGTTCTAGGGGTCATAAGTGATTTGTTTTGATCTTGAATCCAAGAAAAGATAATGTATGAGACCTAATACTAGGATGCAATGAAATAGGATATGATTCTAAGATGAGATATGAGAATGGTATGGTATGAAAATGACAAGCTAAGAATGCAAGAGCTTAAATTCGACTCTAGGTCTCAAGTTGGTTATGATTCAAGGCTTTACTTGCGCTATGATGGATAGACACAAGGACCAATGATTAAGAGAGGGTATGTAGGAGATGATGAACTCCAAAAGGATTTCCCTACTCAAGGATAATGGTATGTTACCTAACTCAAGGATGATGAACCTCAAGTAATGTGGTTGATAGATAACCAATGGTTTGATTTCAAGACCTAGAAAGAGTAGCCTAAGTGCAAGCTAAAGGTGTAGAACAGTCTGGATAACTAAGAGCGGAGGTGAATAAGTTATTATAAAATAATTTTATTGACTTTAATTAATCTGGAGAAATCTTAAATCAATCAGAAAATAATCTAACAGATATGAACATAAAAGCACATAACAACACCATGCACAAATAACACCAGAATTTACGTGATTTTTACAAAGGGCTCATTGCCAAGTTGCTCACTACAGGTAAGGCTCACTTCCGGTGGGCTCACTACCGGTGGGCTCACTACTAAAAGAGAAAGGCTCACTACCTATAGAAAATGGCTCACTGCTAACAAAAAATGGCTTACTGCTAAAAGAATGATGAAAGGGAATCCACCATTGAAATAATTGTCACCAACAATGACACCAGATAGAATCTCACTGTCTATTGCCTCTGGTCATATACTTTTACATACTTCACAATGTTTGGATTTTTGCATTCATCACACTTGCTTTCATCAAATAGAATCAAATTTTATTTATACCATTCCATGCTTCCATAAACTCCTCATTCAAAAAAACACAATGTCTTCATAATCTCCTAAGTTTCCCAAACATAATATGAATTAGGTCACCACAAAACATTCTCGCGATGGAGAGGAATGAAACATGGACCAATCAAAACCTCCTCGCTAAAATCAACATGGTACAATGATATCTAGAAATAGAATATACATGTTACAACAAAAATAATATTCTGGAGCATATTAGCCAATTTCCAAATTGGTATGGACCCATAAGAGTGTATCTCATTATGTTTCAAAATGAATGAGATTGGGACAAGCACAACCAAAGATAGATCATCAAAGCACAACATCTAGAGCACACCAATCTGGATCACCAAAGCATCAGAATCAATCAACCAAGATATGTTGACATCAATGACAACCATTAATGACAACAATCAGCATCACATTCCAACAATCTCCCCCTTTGTCATTGATGGAAACATCCATCAACAACAAACCAAACAACTCAAATATCAGCACCTTCTTGTCTTCTTTTCTTCTCCTCCTTTGCCATCAAGGACAAAGGGAAAAAACTCCCCCTTAAAAACTTACTCCACTCCCCCTATGAGGAAGCCTCCCAACATTGATCCAGATAAGAGTGAATATATAATATCTTGAACCAATGCACACCCTGGTGCACATTATTGTAGATTAGGAGGGGGAAAAACCCCTAACTTCTGTCAGAGATACTTAAAAGTATCTTTGCTCAACATTTTTCTGACAATATCTACAATCTGCTCTTTTGTAGGTACATATTCAAGTTTTACCTCATTTTCCAACACCTTCTCTCTCAAGAAATGATATTTAATGGATATATGTTTCATTCTAGAGTGTTGTACCAGATTTTGGAAATGTTTATTGCACTGGTATTATCACACATAATTGAGATCAATTCATCAAATGATATGCCAATTTCCTTCAGTGTTTGTTTCATCAATAGTACCTGAGTCCAACATGAGGATGTTTTGTTGGAAACACAAGGGCAAACAACTTAGAGGGGGGGTGAATCAGTTGTGGAATTTCAAACTTATTCAACTTATTAACCTTATTCTTAGATTCTTATCAATAACCTTAGAAAGCATAAATCAACAACACATGAAACACACATACAAAACCAATATTTTACATGGAAACCCTATTGGGGAAAACCGCAATTGAGTTCGATCCACAATATACCTATTAAAGTATAAAGAAATATAGATAGGTACACATGCATTCAGTATAACTTGCTAGAGCTCAACTGCTCAATTACGAATGGGCTCTTTATCTTACAAAAGTGGATTACATCCACAAGGTCCCAGTGAGAGAAATAGCATGCGCTAAAAGCCTTATTCGTTCACGGTTAAACACATGTACCTTCTAGCCCTGCACTACGGTCCTTCTTCACACTCTGCTTCTTCCTTCAAAATATCATAACATTATTCACACATATGACTCACACACTTTGCATACTCATTCCTTCAAATGATAAAACAATCGCTCATATATATCTGCAACAAGAAATTACATCGCTACATGTCAGCCTCAATAAAAAATAAAATGAATACAAACTATCAGCCCAAAATATTAAATAATTTTCATTGTGAATCAACCAAGGTCAGCCACAACATAGTGGAGACCCAAAATAAAATCCCAAACATGAAAACACCTCAAATAATTATTCCTCGAAGATCCACAACACACTACAACACCCTGTCAGCCAAGAACATGAAAAACATGAACACGCAAGAGAAATGGTGCAGGAGCAACTTGACAAAATTATGCCTCTATGTGGATTTGAAATTTTATTTAATTTTGATCTTAGAGGTCTATTTAAAATGATTAGGAGGTCAATATTTAAGGTTTTTTTCAAGATTGGAAAAAATGTAAAAGTTGGAAAAACTTACAAAATTGCAAAAAATGCAAAATGTATGGAAAGTGAAGAGACATTCTTGTTTTTGGTCAGTTGAAGGAAATTAGAAACTCAAAATTCAGTTTTAATTCCTTTATAAAGTCTTTTTACACCATTTTTGAGGCGTGGGTGATTGTATATTTGATGTTGATTGAATAAAAGACACAGTTTTCTATATTTTTCCTCAGAAATTCTCTGTTTTCAGGTACTGTACAGACTTGTACAAGATTATATGCACAAAGTGTTTGAAAGTGATAATATATGCAATCACCTTACATTTTCTTTTGGTTTCATGCAGATTGGTGGAGAATTGAGTGAGATATTGTGATTTTCCTTAAAACTGCCAAAAACCAAATTAGGGTAAACAGTAGCATGTAATTTTTCTGTTTCTCTCAATTTATCCATTAAAATTCACTAAATTTTTTTGGAAATGTTCTTATCAGAATCACCTTTCATATATTTGAGGTGTTAGACCGAATTATTAAGGTTATGGTGTGGGGAATTTAAGTTTTGGACTGATTTTTTGTGCACAGTTTGCTAAAACAGAGCTTAGAAAGGAATAGCACCTAGGGTTTGGTAAATCTACATGGTAATGGGACTTTTTTGATTTAAAAAATAATGAGAGTCTAATTTAACATGTTTCAAGTGTTGGTTAATGGAAAATGAGTTGGGAATGATGGAATCAAGCCCTAGGTCTGAGAAAAAGGGAATATGAATGGTAAACAACGTACAATGAAGGTATTATGTGTTTTGCTTGTGATATTGATATTCTTCCTTGATAGTGGAGTTTGGAAAAGTTGTATTGGTGTATTTGAGATTCATTCCTTAAGGATTTTAAGGTTTTGTGTTTATTGTTTATTACAGTCACTTTGACCTACCCGATTCGTATTATGCGAGAGTAAAGATTTGGATAGCTTGAATTAGGGATTTGAGAGGTGCCTGATGTGATTCGGAATGGCTTCAAATAGTTGTAAAATATGTTTATGGTGACAGAGGTTTAATGACAGGAAGCATTGCAGTTAATTTATGAGAGTATTCAAGACCTAAGCCTTATTACTGTGATCTCATGCAGAATCTGTTTGAGTTGAATTGTATATTTACAGGGGTGCAGGTTGGTCAATCATTTGATATTGTTTAAGGTGTAGGAGAGAAATAAGAATTTTTATGGAAAATTTTTCTGTGAGTGGTGATAAACTAGAGATGATTAGTTTGGTTAAGTGAGATTGAGATAGTTTAGCACCCTAGCATCGAAATCTCAATGAAACTTTAACGATCAATGGGACATACAGCTCAGTGAACGATCACGAGCATCCAGAAACATAATAGATCATCAAAACATCTGCAACAACTTTGAACTAACTTAGAATCTTAACATCTTCATTTAGGAACCTGGCCCAGAAACAGAATAGTAGCCGAATAAAATCTTCACTTGATCTCACAAATATTTGAAACTTAAATTTGGATAAGCTGATATATAAAAGAAACCCGCTGGTCTCAAACCATGGTAATCAATGTATAAGCTAACCAGGTGAACACTTCACCCTTTGAAACAGCCGCATAGCTTTGTTCATTACAATTTTCATTTATCATGGGCCTTGTCTGACTTGAGTCAACGCAATAGTGACATCAATAACAACCACTATCAATAACAGCCACAGTATCCGCTTAATCTCCCTTTGGCATTGATGGAAACGCATGATGTGAAAAATACCATCAACACAACTATCTTTAGCACTTACTCCCCCTTAGGTTCTAACTCTTTTCTCCTCAATTCTTTTACATGACTCTACTTCCCACATGACTCTTCTCCTTAGATAATTCATATTTTTCACATGACTCTTCTCCCCTTTGACATCAATGACAAATATTTATTTTCTTCACGGCTTCTAAACTTCGACTACTCCCTATAAGTAGCGACCACCACAACATAATTTGGATCAAGGTATGACTATGAAATACGCGGATTGATGCAATGAATTTCATCTTAGTTATGATTAGGAGGGGTAATCACCCTTAGCTTCCCTCTGAGATACTCAAAAGTATCCTTAGGAAATGACTTTGTAAATATTTCTGCAATCTGTTCCTTAGTAGGTACATACTCCAATCTGACTTCCTTTTCACTCACCTTCTCTCTCAAAAAGTGAAACTTCATAGATATATGCTTGGTCTTTGAATGCAGCACTGGATTCTTAGAAATGTTAATTTCACTTGAATTATCATAGAATATAGCAATAGGTTCATCATACACAACTCTAATATCTTTCAACATCTGCTTCATCCACAATACTTGAGTACAATTATTAGTAGCAGCAATGTATTCTACCTCTGCAGTAGATAAAGAAATGGAATTTTGCTTCTTACCCAAGAAAAATGCACCACCACTAGTACTCTTTCTATCATTCACATCACATGCCCAATCAGCATCAGTAAAGGCACTTAAGGTAAGATCATCATCTTTAGGATACCACAAACCAAAATTAACTATCCCCTTCAAGTATCTAAAAATCCTCTTCAAAGTAGTTACATGAGATTCCTTAGGATCAACTTGAAATCTTGCAACAATGCATACAACATTCATGATATCTGGTCTAGTTTGAGTCAAATAAGGAAATCCACCAATCATGGATTTGTATCTAGTCTGATTTTCTTTCTAAGAATCGTCATCTTGTTTCAACTTGCATCCAGTCACCATAGGTGTACCAACTGGCTTTGAATCTTCCATATCAAACTTCTTTAGCAATTCTTTCACATACTTGGACTGAGATATGAAGATCCCTTTATCTAGATGAGTAATTTGCAATCCAAAAATAATTTCATCTCACCAATCATAGAAATCTCAAACTCATTCTGCATCTCATCAGCAAACTTCATGCACACACTATCATCTCCTCCAAAAATGATATCATCAACAAATACTTCAACAATCAAATCTTTATCATCATCAATCTTGAAATACAAATAACTATTAGCAGTACCTTTATTGAATCCAAGCTTCAACAAATACTTGTCCAATCTGGCACACCATGCTCTTGGGGCTTGCTTAAGTCCATACAATGCTTTCTTCAACCGACAAACTATATCTCCCTGATCAGTTAATTAAAATCCATTAGGTTGCTCAACATACACTTCTTCTAATTCGCCATTTAGAAATGTTGACTGGACATCCATCTGATAAATCTTGTAATTTTTGTAAGCAACATAAGAAAGAAATAGTCTCACAACTTCAATCCTAGCAACATGGGAAAAAGTTTCTTCAAAGTCAATTCCTTCCATCTAAGAATATCCTTTACACACCAATCTTGCTTTGTTTCTAACAAATTCACCTTGCTCATTCAGCTTTTTTCTAAAGACCCATTTAGTTCCAATTACATTTTTGTCCTTAGGTCTAGGAACAAGAATCAATGTATTATTCTTCTCAATTTGTTGTAGTTCTTCCTTCATTGCTTCCACCAAATGTTCATTTGTGCATGCTTCATTCACACTATTAGGCTCAGTCTTTGAAATCAAATAGTATTCTTCTACAATTTTTCTCCTAGTCTGAACACCTTTGTTCTTGTAAACTATAATCTAAACTTCTAAATGATTTATTCTTACATACCTTGGAGTCTTAGGATGTTCTTTAACTTCTGGCTCTTGTGATCTCTCTTTTGCACTTTCACTAGCTCTTTCCTCTTGATTTTCTTGATTCACCGGAATGATCTGAACTTGATTTTGAGTCTAAACTTTCTTTGTTGTGACTAAACTGTTATTCTAATCATCTGATTCATATCCACATGTTCTGGATGGTCTAGCTATGTCTTCATCAACCTTTACATTTTCACTTTCAACTACCTTCCTCAATCTCTTATTGTAGCACCGGTAGGCCTTGCTCTTAGTAGAATAACCAAGAAATATTCCTTCATCACTCCTAGCATCAAACTTTCCTATCTCTTCATCTCTTTTGATATAGCATTTACTCCCAAATATTTTTAAATATCTAATAGTAGGCTTTTGATCAAACCATAGCTCAAAAGGGGTCTTACTAGTATCACTTTTGACTTGTACCCAATTAAGAATGTAAACAGCAGTACTCACAACTTCTCTCCAATAGATATGAGGAACATTTCCTTCCATCATCATAGTCCTAGTATCATCTTGAAATGTCCTATTCTTCCTTTCCACAACTCCATTTTTTTGAGGGGTCTGTGGGGTAGATAATTGTCTCTTTATCCCATGCACTTCACAAAAAGAATTAAACTCATGGGAAGTGAATTCACCGCCTACTCGATCTCAAACATTTAATCTTTAAACTGTCTTTACAATATAGCTTCTGGCGCTTAAAAATCTTTAACTTCTCTAGAGCTTCAAATTTCTCCCTCAAGAAAGTAACCCACATCAATCTAGAGTAATCATCAATGAGTAACATGAAGTTCCTGTCTCTTTGTAAACTTCTGACTCTAGAAGGACAACACAAATTAGTAGCACGAAGCTCACTTCTTTTGAACAGTAAACTTTTGAAATGAAATTAGTTTTGTTTTCTAAATAACATTCACTTTTTGTACCGTATTAGTATGCTTTACCAGCCGAAGGAAGATCTCTCACTTCTTGAGTAGAACTTATCTTGATAATATTGTCAAAGTTTACATGGCACATTCTCCTATGCCACAACCAACTTCCATCAACTTGAGCAATCAAACAACTTTTACCAGCAACATTCAGATGAAAGATATTACCTTTTATTTTTGTACAGAAGCAATTACATTTACAGGAACTTCCCGTATTCTACTTTCCATCCTGTGAATTTGAAGAGATTGTGTCCTTTTCAACCATCATCCCAGCATAAAATATTATTCTTTAAAACCTTCCACATAAATAATAACACCATCGTATTATTCTTACCATCAAGAAATGCATCCTACTGCCACAGTTACGACTTTCCGCAACCGATCTTACAACACCACCATCCATACTTTTCGGACTCCTACCGTTGCTTTATACACATCGCATGATGAGAGCGTCACTTTTATCAATCACCCATTCTCTTTAACTTTGGCCACTGACTTTCTCCACATTTGAGTAATTAACAGATTCAATAGGGGTTGGATCATTTTCCTTGATAGCAATAAATACCCATTCATCTTCACTTACATTCCCTTTATCAGATTCATCATTTGTCACACCTTCATCAACAGCATAATCGCACTTTCTTTGAAATCTAGGCTTGTTGGGTCTTTACGGCTGCGACTCTTTTGAGACACCTTGACACAAAATGGCTATCTTATTACAGAAAAACATTTAATAGGAAATTTCCCTTTATACTTACCTTTTTCTTTGGCGTAAGGGTCTTCCAAAACTCTCCCTGGCTTTCTCCCTCTTCTTCAATCTCTCATTTCCTCTCCTTGCTTGGAGCCTTTCCTAGAACTTTCTCTGAATCATATCTTTGTTTATCTCTTTTGATGACCTTGAATCTGATTCTATCTTGGGAAAAGGCATCACCAAATTCCTCAACTCAAAAGCGATAAGTTTACCAACTAACATGTATTTAGTTTACATTTGTTGTTGGAGCTCCTCAGCCATGTTAACGACTTTATATGCTAGGAGCGGGATCTCTGGCAAAAATCTTTGATTCTTAATTTTCCACCATGGCATCTTCACACAAGTTCATTCCTCTTTGCATGAAAGAAGTAATGTTCTCATCATCACCATTCTCAACATTTCATATTTCCCTTTGAGAATTTGTAACTTAGCAATCTTCACATTAGCATCACCTTCATACAAAGTTTCCAACTTTTTCTAGATCTCATAAGTAGTCATCAAATCCATAACATTTGTCATCTCAGAATCAGTCAAAGCACTCAACAATGCTTCCTTAGCCCTGATATTGTACTCAACATCCCCAATCTTAGTAGTAGTAGTAGGACCATTCTAAGGAATAACATACCTATTGGTTGTAATACTCCAGTAGGGTTCACCAATGCATCTTAGATGGCACTCCAATCGAGTCTTCCATAGAGAATAATTTGTTCCATCAAATCTCAGACTATCCTTCTTGTATGTCACCTTCCCGAATCACCTTAAGTTGTTAAACTTCTTCCAAGAAACCTGCTCTGATACCAATTGTTGGCAACACAAGGACAGACAACTGAGGGGGGGTGAATCAATTGTCACAGAATTTCAAAATTATTCAACTTATTAACCTTATTCTCAGATATGATCAATAACCTTGAAAGCATAAATCAACAACACATCAGAAACGCACATAACACCAAGATTTTTACGTGGAAACCCTATTAGGGGAAAAACCATGGTGGAGGTTAGTCCACAAGATTATACCTTGTTAAAAGTATAAAGAAATATGAATGGGGAATGCACATGCATTCAAGCACACTTCCTAGAGCTCATTACTCAATTACAAAAGGAAGACTCACTATCTTACAAGAATATTTGGATTACATCCACATGAATTTAGACTGAGAAAATAGCATCCGCTAATGCTTGATTACAGTTCCAGTTAAGCACATGAATACTTCTTCACACTCTACTTCTACCTTTGAAATATCTGAACATTATTCACACATAGGACTCATACACTTCGCATACTCATGCCTTCAAATTATAAACTAATCGCTCATATATATCCACAACAAGAAATTACATCACTACATGTTGGCCTCAATAAAATAATAAAATGAATACAAACTCTCAGCCCAAAATATTAAATAATTTTCAATGTGAATCAACCAAGGTCGAACACAACATAGTGGAGACCCAAAATAAAATCCCAAACACGAAAACACCTCAAATAATTATTCCTCGAAGATCCACAACATGCTACAACACCCCGTCGGCCAAGAACATGAAAAACATGAACATGCAAGAGAAAATCTCCAATCGCGAGCACAATAATCAATGTGGACATGCAACACAGATAGAGCATGATCTAGAAACATCCACAAACATCATGAATCACCAAAGAAGCATCTGCAACAATTGAACTAACTAGAATCACATCTTCATTCAGGAACACCAACTGAAGCAACAAAATGACTATCAGAATACAAATCTTCATAACTCGATCAAATCTTCACATGGATCTCTAAAACTTAACATGGATAAAATAGATATACTCAACAAGAAACCCTTTAGTCCAAAATAATTGATCATCAACGTACTGAGCTAACCAATAGATTGAACTTCACTCACCACTAACAACTTATTTCATTACAATTTTCTCAATATCCTTGACATATACAACTTCTGAGACATTAATTCCAATAGTGTTGACATCAGTGACAACCACATATCAAAAACACAACCATAATATCCAACAATTGCAATGTATTCAACTTCAGTAGTAGATAGAGATACAAAATCGTATTTCTTACTTGACCAAGCAACCAATTGGGAGCCAAGGAAATAAGCTCCACCACTTGTGCTCTACCTGTTTTCAACACATCTGGACCAATAAGCATCAATATAAGCTATCAAATATTGGAGTCCTTTGGATACCATAACCCCATATCTTTTGTACCCTTCAAACATCTAAAGATCCTTTTTACTGCAACAACATGTGATTCCTTTGGTTCTTGCTAAAATCTAGTTGCTAAACAAACAACATACATAATGTCTGGTCTGGTAGAAGTCAAATATAATAATCCTCCAATCATTGACTTGTACATACTTGCATCAGCTTTAGGTGAATCATCTTCTTTTGTCAATTTGCATCTGATAATAATAGGTGTTCAAACCGGTTTGGATTTCTCCAACCCAAACTTCTTCAATAATTATTTGGTATACTTGGACTAAGAAATGAAAATTCCCTTGTTTTGATTTACTTATAGTCCAAGGAGGAAATTTAACTCACCAATCATAGACATTTTGAATTCCTTCTGCATTTCATCTACAAATTTTCTACACATATCATCATTTCCTCCAAAAATTATGTCATCAATATAGACCACAACAATCAACATTTGATCTGAGTGAACTTTGTAGTATAAATTAATGTCAGCAGATCCCTTCTAAAATCCTTGTCCAACCAAATACTTATCTAATCTTCCATACCAGGCTCTAGGTGCCTGCTTCAACTCATATAAAGCTTTCTTCAACCTGCAAACAGCATCCAGGTCACTTTCGGACTTGAATCCCTCTGGTTTCTCAATGTAGACTTCTTCCTTCAGTTCTCCATTCAAGAATGCATATTTTACATCCATTTGATAGACTTTGAAATCCTTAAAAGCTGCAAAAGATAAGAATATTTAGATCACTTCCATTCGAGCAATAGGGGCATATGTTTCTTCAAAGTCAATACCTTCAACCTAAGTGTAACTTTTGCAAACCAATCTTGCCTTTTTTCGCATTACCTTTTCATTTCCATCCAACTTGTTCTAGAATAGCCACTTTGTTGCAATTACATTTTTGTCTGTCGGTCTAGGCACAAGTTCCCAAGTCTGATTTTTCTCTATTTGATCAAGTTCTTTCATTTCCTTCACCCAATTCTAATCATTACATGCTTCATCCATAGTATTTGGCTTAGTCTCCGAGAGTAGACACAATAATACTTGCTCTTGAGCTACTTTGCTTCTTGTGATGATTCCCTTATTTTTATCTCCAATAATCTAGTTTTTAGAGTAGTTTTTCTATACATACTTTGGGGTTTTAGTTGTAGTTGTCAAAGCCTCCTTTGTCTCTTCTTCTTTCTTACCCTTCTTTTCTTTCTCATCATCCAATTCATATTCAATATGTCTGTTAGGATTTATCTAGATATCTTTATCTACTTTCACATTCACACTTTCAACCATCTTGTTCAGTCTCTTGTTGTAACACCGATACGCTTTGCTTCTTGTAGAGTAACCCAAAAATATTCCTTCATCTACTATGTTGTCGAACTTTCCAATCTTTTCCTCACCTCTCCAGATGTAGCATTTTCTTCCAAAATTTTTGAAGTACTTTACTGTGGGAGCTCTCCATGCCATAGCTCATATGATGTCTTTTCATATTTCCTCCAAAACAGTACTCTGTTAAGAGTGTAAACTGTTGCGTGTGTTTCTTCTCTCCAATACACCTATGGTAAACCTACTTCATTGATCATTGTTCTAGCTGCTTCTTGAACTATCTGGTTCATTCTTTCCACTACACCATTCTGCTGAGGTGTTCTAGGGGCAGATAGTTGTCTTTTAATGCCATTTTTTTCACAAAATTTGTTGAGCTCATCAAAAGTAAATTCTCCTCCTCTATCAGATCTTAAACACTTGATTATTTTGTCAACTTCATTCTCAACTCTTGCCTTGAAAATCTTGAATTTTTCTAAAGCCTCTAATTTTTCTCTTAAGAATGCAACCCAGGTTAATCTGGAATAATTATTAATTAAAATCATGAAATATCTCTCACCTTGTAAGCTTCTTATTTTAGTAGGACCACATAGGTCAGTGTGTACAAGATCCAACAAACCAGTAGATGATTCTTCTTTTCTTTGGGACATTTCTCTGGTCTGCTTTCCTTCTTAACATCCTTTGACGATAGTGTTGTCTGGTTTGGTCAGTCTTGGAAAATATCTGACTACTCTTGTTGAACTTATCCTTACCAAATTGTCAAAGTTGATGTGACACATCCTTCGATGCCAGAGCCAACTTTCATTGGACTAAGAAAGTAAGCATCTCTTTGTAGCTCCTTCCAATTGATGCATATTCCCACTTGTTCTTTTTCCAACTGTAATAACAGTTATGAATCTCTTTTGAATCTCACAACCATCATCTTGAAACACTACATTATAGCCATTTTTGCACATCTATCCAATACTCAGAACATTATGATATAAACCTTTCACATAGTAAACATTGTCAGTGTTATGCTTTCCATCAAATGCAATAGAACCAATTCCAATAATCTGTGATGTTTTATCATCTCCAAATCTAACAAAACCTCCATCATATTTCTCAAGCTCCACAAACTTACTTTTATCACCGGTCATATGATTCAAACACCACTATCAATCAACCATTCATCTTTGTTTCTTTTAAAAAATAATGCAGTTCTAGTGTTATCATCAAATTTCGGACAAATATTAGAGATATCAAATCTAGGTTCATCGTTTTCCACCAAAATCAAACAATCCTCATGATCTAATTCATCATCTGAGATGTCTGCATTCTCATTAACATAACAGGCCTTCTTATTGATCTTTTAAAACTTTTTTCTTGTTCCTTTTTCCAGACACTTAATTCTAAATGACCAATCTTTCCACATCTAAAACTTTTAAGAGGTAACATACATTTTTACTTGTCGATACCTTTCTTCAGTTTCTTTGTGAAGTTTGCTTCCAACTCATCTAAACTTTCATCATCTGGATCTTCTTCTATCTTTGTGGCTTTGAAGGTTATTTCAAATTTCTCCTTGTATTTTCCAAATTTCCTCATCTCAAATACAATCAAGATTCCAAATAGTTGCTCTCTGGTGAATTTCTTCAGTTCATAAACTTCCTCAATAGCTGAGATCTTGTCATTGTAACTCTTTGATAGGGTCATTATAATATTCTCCATAACATCTTCATTTTTTAGAGTGCCTCCTTGATTTTTGACTTCATTTATTACACTGTCAACTCGCTAAAAGTAGCTTATTGTATCCTCACCTTCTTCCATCCTCAAGTTTTCATATCTATGCTTAGCTTTCCACTTCTTTGATAATTTGACTCTATCATTTCCTTCATAGATTTCTTTCAACTTTTCCCAAACTTCATAAGTAGTTCCCAATAAAATATTTTTTTTAACTCAGTCTTAGACAAATCACTAAAGATTGCATACCTCACCTTTTCATTCTCTTCATAGGCAGAAATCTCATCCACATAACTAGGACCAGCTGTCGGCTCAACATATTTCTTCTCAACAACTTTCCAAGTCTTGTAGCCTAGAGAGATCAGATAACCTCTCATCTATACTTTCCAAAAATTGTAATCAAATCCATCAAATACAGGAATTTTCAGTTTGTGCGCCATCGAATCTACCCCAAGCGGTTAAGCTCTTCTTCGAGGAACCAAAGCTCTGATACCAATTGTAGAACAGTCTGGATAATTGAGAGGGGGGTGAATCAGTTATTATAAAATAATTTTCTTGACTTTAATTAATCTAGAGCAATACAAAATCAATCAAAAAATAATCTAACAGATATGAACATGAAAGCACATAACAACACCTTGCATAAGGAACACCAAAATTTACGTGGAAACCCAAGAAGGGAAAAACCACATAGAATGATAATTCTCAAATATAGAACACTAGTTAAAGTGATTTTTACAAAGGGCTCACTACTGGTGGGCTCACTGTCCGACTATTATAGCCAAATATAAAAAAGGCTCACTGCCAATAGAAAATGGCTCACTGTGAAAAGAATGATGAAAGGGATTCCACCATTGAAATAACTATCGCCAATAATGACACCGGATAGAATCTCACTGTTTGTTGCCTCTGATCATATATTTTCACATACTTCACAATGTCTGTATTTTCACATTCATCACACTTTCTTTCATCAAATAGAATAAACTTTTATTTATACCATTCCATGCTTCCATAAACTCCTAAGTCGGAAAAACACAATGTCCTCATAATCTCCTAAGTCGGCCAAACACAATTTGAATTAGGTCACCACAAAACATTCCCATGGTGGAGAGGAATGAAATGTGGACCAATCAGAACCTCCTCGCTCAAATCAACATGCTACCATGATATTTGGGAATAGAATATACACATTACAATGCAAATAATATTCCGGGGCACATTAGCCAATTTCCAGATCGGTTCGGACCCATAAGAGTGTATCTCATTATGTTGAAAAATGAATGGGATGAGGAAAAGCATGACCAAAGATAGATCATCACAGCACAACATCCGGAGCATGCCAATTCGGATCACCAAAACATCAGAATCAATCAACCAAGATATGTTGACATCAATGACAACCATTAATGACAACAATCAGCATCACATTCCAACAAAAGGTTTTCTTGAGTAATGCAAGATTGGAGGATATGTGAGGACTAGGTGGAATGCAAGGATTGAAAGATCAGAACTAAAGAGTGATGACCCCAAGAGATTTAAGTGATAGGTTCATTTTGACTATTTTTTTGGATTTTCAAGGTTGAGATGTTGCAAATTATTAGGTGTGATGTTTGTTTGATAGTTTTTTTAAACACACATGCAAGACACAAGAAGACAATGTTTTTGAGTTTTTTCTTGATTGTGAAAAAGTTAGATTTCAAGATGAAAACAATCATGCACAATCCTAGGGTTGGAAAGGACAATATTTGTTGGGTTCCCACTTGGATTTCTCCAACTGCGCCTATTCAGAGCGGATGACCTAGGAACTTGGTAGCAATGGCTCCCCTCCACGGAACTCACTTCTTTGGCATACTAAGTTCTAAATTACCTAAGACCACAAGGATCTCAAGAAATTTTTCATCTCTACAATGAACCATGAAAGTGTGGGACAGCTTCACAAGTTTGACCTCCTGGGCCAGCAAATAGAAGGATTTTCGCTTTCTACACAAAATTTTCTAGTAAGGGCATCTGGTTCATGGGATACTATTATAAACTCCCTCAAGAGGTCTCCCAACCCTTAGAACAAGGGTTTTTCGCATCATAAAGATACTAGGGGAGATCTATCATGTACCACTTCTCACCAATTGCAAACTTTCCTTACAACCACAAATTTATATAGCGGTTTGGAATGACTTGGATTTAGCCCAGTACCACTTGGGTCATTCCCACCTTTTGAAGTGAGGTAACATGCCCTTCTAAGGGATTAAAAACATAAAGAGATGGGTTTGTCTTCTGGTCACTGAGTTTGCACAAGGTGAGATCATACACCTACCATCTTACAAGCATGAAAAATAGTGGTTTATTAACCCCCTAGTTAAATCTATGTGAAAGAAGACAATTGTTCTTTTTAAGCACCAATTGAAATGTGATCTACTCTAAAACAAACAAGATTTGGTTTTTTTAGAATAAAATCTTGGACACACGAAAACCTGCAAAACCACCCATTAGTAGTTTCAATCAATATTCTTTGACAAATGAGAGTTTTATGTTTTCACTTTTCAAGTCTCTAGCATGCAAGCCTGTACAAAAAAATCAAAAACAAAAATAAAAACCAATTAACAAAATTAGCCTTGCAATAAAAAAACTAAACTAAGAAAAGAAATAACATTTAATCTATAATCTAATTAGATTAAATCAAATTTGGAATTAATTCCAAATTAACCCTAAATTAAATTAAATCTAAAATTCTAAATTAACTCCAAATTAGAAATCAAATCTAGATAAAAAACTAAATATAAATTTAAAAGGTAAAAGCTAGATTAAAATTTTAATCTAAATTAGAATTTTAATCTAAAAAAGTAAAAACTAAATTAGAATTTTAAACTTAAAAAGTAAAAATCTAAATTAGAATTTTAATCTAAAAAGTAAAATCTAAATTAAAATTAAAATCTAAAAAGTAAAACCTAAATTAGAATTTTAATCTAAAAAAGTAAAACCTAAATTAGAATTTTAACCTAAAAAAGTAAAACCTAAATTAGAATTTTAATTAAAAATAAAAACTAAATTAGAATTTTAATCTAAAAAAATAAAATCTAAATTAGAATTGTAATCTAAAAAAGTAAAAACTAAATTAGAATTGTAATCTAAAAAGGTAAAATCTAAATTAGAATTTTAATCTAAAAAATTTAAATTTAAATTAGAATTTTCATCTAACTTAGAAAAATCTAACCGAATCTAAAATTAAATTTTTTAAAAATTAATCTTCCCTATCAACATTCTGCAACCGAATATCATGAGTCGAACAATGGTAAGATTGTGAAAGATTATTATTTTAAGAGTAGTGCATTTAGTGCCCAACAATCCCAATGATTAATGTTGGAGATGATTACAAAGCTCCTCTGCTGGTTAGAGAACCTGGAAAGATAATTTCATCAGAGCCCATGATGAAATAAAATTCAATAAGTGAAGGATAAATCCTATTAGATATTGATAACCAGCCCAAAATTTATGTCGTCTAACGGACACCAGAAACTAGCAACCTAGATAAGGAAACCTAGCAACCTAGATAATCAGGCAAGTCTGAAGTTGATTGCTTCCCTTCTCTGGCCAAACTGTTTATTTATTTATTATCTTTGATCTTGAAGCAATGACAACTACACATGAAGATTTTCTATTTGAGCTCTAGTTGATCCATCCTTATCCTTTGATTGATCATATATCTATGCCATTTGTGTGATCTGTGACTCAATGGAGTCAATCCATTCTTTGATGCTCTTGGTATAATTTTTCTGTTTCAAACAAAATTGATATAAGGCAGTGACTTCATCTACACATTCCTTAAACATCTTCATATTCTCTTGTAAATTGTTGTGTACATTGGCACACCAATCAGATGCATCATCCATTATTTTGTCATTAATCTTCCTCAAGGCCTCTTGTTATGCCTTTTTCTCCATGTGAGAGGAATGATCTTTGAGATAATCAATTAAAATTTTCAAATTTTGTTCTAAGGTAAGGAAGAATCAATGTTTACCTTAGGTAAACCCTCCTGAATGATCTTTACTGCATCATCAATTAATCCAGTCTTCTTCACATGTTCCTAAAGAATCTCCTTCCTTGTAGAAGCATGTATAATATCACCAAGTTGTAACTTATGAAGGGGATAAATATTTGACAAGTCAACTTGTCCCTCATGAGTAAGAATTTGCAATAGTTTGGGTGTCACCATAGGTTGAAACTACATCTGCAAGGTCAATAGGTCCTTAATGGAATCTAAAGATGAAGAATCCTAACCTATACCCATAGAAGCATCTTGCTTATCAAATGTTTCCTCTATTGCATCCTGAACTTTCTCAGGATTATCCTCTTTCTTTTTCTCATCATTATCCTTCTCCTTCTCCTCTTCTTTCTCTTTTTTCTTTTCTATCTCCATACCAAAGACTTCATGTTTATCATGAATACCAGATACATCTCCTTCTTGTTATCTGGAGGGTCCTTGTACTTCTTGCTGAATGAATATATCTTGCACATTTGTATTATGCAAAGTAGGCATATTTTCATTTTCTTGTTCATCTGGAGACAATTGTACATTTATTTCAACATCAGTGTCATGTATTTCTAGAGGCCCTTGAGCATCCACTTCACTTTGCATTTCATCAATGATTTTCTTTGTAGCATCTTTAGTTTCACTGTGAATCTTCCTTTTGATGTCTTCATTTATGCTCATTAGAAGATCTATTCTTCTCTTGGTGTGGATCTCCTTAGCTTGTCTTCGGACTATCTTCTATTTTTCTTCCTGGGAAACAAGAATCCCAACCTTGTCAATTACTTGAAGTTTCAACACTTCATCAGCCTTAATGGAACCTTCTCTTCTTTCTCTTAAATCCTCAACTAGGCTATCTAGAGTTGTAACGCCCGTTGTGCAAACCCCAAAGGACAACTACTAAGCACACATTTTTTTATTTATTTTTAAATACAGAGTAACATATTAAGTACATATAAAGTACCATTATATATATCATTACATTATATGATAAACATCTCAAACATCTATGTCCTTTGGGGAACACGAGGTCACATCACATAAAACCAACCCATAACGTAAGATACACACAAAGCTAAATAACTTAACTAACTTACATCCATCATAGATATTATATCAACCATTTGCAAGAGGTAACATCCATACATACATAAACATAAATATAAATATACATCACATGGTACAAGCCATAATAAAACTCATAAATTATGAATGATTACAAGGGTGCATTTACATTACATCATCTTTTAATACATTGCATGTTCATATACATGAGTTACAGGGTGATCCCACAAAGCTGGTTTACAATTATTGGGAGATTCTATTTTTTGCTGAAATCACATATTTTTAGAAAATATAATGATTTAAGCCTTAAAAGTTCCAATTAAAGCATTCCAATTGATGAGGGTTTGATCAAACTACCTTGATCAAACCCTTTGGATAGAACCCCACTAGTTTTAAACCATACCTATAACGAGTCTCCTTTACACCTATCAAAATGCTGATAAAAACCAATTTTGATTTACCTTTTGGGGGATAAAATGAATTCATTTAAAATTTATTTTTTGTAAGTATGTAGTCCTTATTATAAGATTTCCCAAAAGTATAATTTTAAATAAATTTAATTTTATTAGTATATTTATTTTTTATTAGTTGTGAATGTAGGTTTTTCATCGAAAATCAAGCTCCCAGTTTTGTACACATGTGAAAAATAGTAGATTATCAAAAAAAAATGAAAAATATGAGTGCACCAGATATTAAAGTCCCTGATCCAACAAAAAAAAAGGAATTTCGATACATACAAAAAAAGTTACGCGTTATACGGTCATGCTATGTCTGAATTGTAATTGGTTTGACTTTGAAACTTGATTAAAGAAAAAATATTCAATAAAAATTTGTCTAACCAAGTGGAAGCACTAGATATTAGAGTTACGAATCTAAATTCAAAAGAATTACAATTTTATCCTTCATGGAAAAAAAGTTATGCATTATACCGCGAGCCGCCACTTTTTTAAATGTTTCCTAAAAAACTAGTTTTCAAGGGAGATGGAAAAAGATGCAATTTGATTCCAAATTTTGAAAAAAATACATTTAGAATCTACAGACAAAATGTCACAAAACTCTAGTTTGTATCATCTTCAAATTCCTCACGGTTTAGCCGCTATAGGTGCCTGAAAGTGAAGATTTAGTTAAAAATAATAATTTTAGTGTCTAGTTTGGCCAAAAATTGTAAACCACTATTGTGGGATCACCCTACATCAAAATCTCCCATACATGTGGGATAGATACATTAATACAAGAATAACTGAAATATATTATGAATATCTGGTACAAGCTCCATCTAGAAGGTACTGTGCAGAACGAACGTTGATGGGGAACCCAACGGGGTGCAGAGCATGTTCCACCCAACCACATGGGTTTTAGAAAAACCAACCCCCGTGCTCGGAGGTGACAAGGAAGTGACCATGACCAAGAATGCCAAAGAGACTAAACTCCAATAACAGTAACAAGTAATAGTAACTCCAATAGCACTAACATGAGAGTACATAGATCATAAACGAAGAGCAACCAAGATACCAATCACAATAACACAAGACCATTAAACACATCATCAATAAATCAAAGGAAACAACCATAAACCACTTCCAGAGGCAAGCAAGAAAGCAAAGCAGAAGGGCAACTAGTGGAGAGTGTCATTGCATAGTCCTACATGGGTTATCCTGGCCCTTCCTCCAAGCACCGGCTGATCCAGGCTGCCTAAGGCGTCGGCCCCCATCTATGGTTATCCTAGCCCTTCCTCCTATTTGAGGAGTCGGACCCATAGGGTGACTCATGTGGAGCTATTAACCTCTCATGAAGATGAGGTAACGACCTTGCCAACCATGGCCTTCTCAGTCTACCATTAGTCTGCGAAAGCCCTAATGGATAGACGAGGTATCCCACAATTATCTTATTAATGTTATTACTACCCATCCCCCTAAATTATTTTATTAGGTTTTCACTTTTTGACCTAACTCTTACATGGGTTATCCTGGCCCTTCCTCTTATTTGAGGCGTCGGCCCCCGTGAAGAGCCACTCTCCCTAGAGACCCAAAACATAACCAAAAAACAAGGGTTGTACCAACATAGAATGAACATTAAATCTCAATAGAAAACATGTGAGGCATTACCCATCTCGCTAAAAGCACATAACTAGAGTCTCAACAAAATCCTGTACAACCCTTTCAAAATAATGATATCATATAACTTGCCACACTGAGAGAACATAAGAAGAGGAACATCGACTAACAATTATCTCATGCCTCTGGAAGCCTAAGGTTCACAACATCCCCAAGTGTTCCTAAAGCAAATTGGGTTCCCACATTGAAAAAGCTGAAACAATGACCTGATGAAATAAAGAAGTCAAAGTTGATTTACAAAATAGAATAACATAATAATTTTCATACAATGTTAAACAATTCATTTAGTCCATTTACTAATCTCCATTTTCCTAAATATACTTTTGAAATAAAAGTTCAATAATAATTCTGACATATGTATACAATTTTCTTTTTCCATTAACCATCACAATCATAATTCATAATTTCCTAACCATAAAAAGAATCAATATATCTTTTCATTTATATTTCATATATATATATATATATAAATATTCTGTTTTATTTAATTTATTAAATAAATCTGATCTGATTAATTTTTGGATTATTAAATCATACCCATAAAAACACATATGCCAATACATAAATATATATACATATAAATATATATATATATATATATATTTATATTTATATATAAATATATATTTATTTATTTTTAAAATGAAATTTTATTTCGCTACCAGCGCAGTGGACTGTGCACAACAGTCCTCGTGACTGCTGTGTGCGGTAGTCTGTAAGACTGTTGTGCATAGTAGTTTGCGGACTATTGTGGGTAGCCCCACATGCCATAAAGGGGAGAGGGGGAGGGTATGGCTCAGCCGTCCCCCCCTTCAACCTCAACTTGTTTTTATAAAAAATAAAACCCTGCCGACGCACAGGTTTGGCCATTTGAACAGACATTCAATTTATTTTTTTAATATTATATTTATAAATATATATATATATATACCTTTGTGTGGAGTGTGTATATATATATATATATATTCATTCAAGCACTTTTAGTAGAAGCTGAAAAAATAAACATATTTATTTATATATATATATATTTATATTTATATATATCTAAATATATATATAAATCCAATTATTTCAAAGGGGAACAATTTTCCCATAAACAAAATTATAAAAATACTAAACATTTTCAGAGACTCAAATAAATTTCTTTCATTTATCTGTAACCCAACAAATTCCAAAACCTCAAAAGATTTTTCTTTTACAGAACAACACATTTGCCATTTCAAATTTAACCAGCCTTTTTGAAGAGCTCCCCTTTCCTTCTTCAGAACTTCTCCACTAGTTTCTTTGATCAAATTTTTAATCTATATCTTTTATTCAGAAGAGCCTTTTTCCCCAGAACAATGAAAGGGAAACAATTTTTACAGAGAAAACCAGAGAGGATGCAAATTTTTACCGAACTAAATATTTTTTTGAAGCTTCTGTTAAATTTCCCGTGAATGAAAACCTCTCATTTTTGCTATTAAATAAAAAGATAACCTCTTCTATTTTCGAAAACTTAAAAATCAGGATGAATAGAAATCTTCTATTTCTTCACTGGCTTTTCAACCAAAAATCTCAACATTCATTGGTCCTTTTTATTATTTTCTTTATTTTTCTATTCGAACTGAACTCTTTAGTTTTAATTTCAATTTTTGCTAATTTACACTTACAGTTCACACATTTTAACTCATATAATTATTTTTTTCCATTAATTATCCTCAACTTGTTATTTTCATTAAATTATCTAAATGACAACTTTAAATAATATTAATTACACTTTTCAATTTATTTATCTTTAATAAATCACATAATTTTTAATTTAATACTTTTATATTTTAATAAAACTATTCCAATAACTATTATTAACATTTATTTTAATCATTTAATTATTTAAATTACATCATACTACAACACCAACATAAAATAAATAACATAAATACACTCACACAAAACAACTATCATAAAATGCAAAAATGACTAAGGTCAAAGACGCACAATACCACTAGACACATAATGGGTTGACAAACTTGGGATGAGGTGACTTCCTTGTCATCTCTGTTTCAACTTCATGCCCGTTGGGTTAATTTGATGCTCGCCCTGTCCTACCGAAGCAGGTGGAATTGAGACTTTGTTCCTGCAATTCCTGCATACAAACAAGGTTGTGTACAACATGTATATATATAATCAAATGCATCACATCATGAGGATAACCATTTCACATAAAACGAGAATAACCATTTCTGATTATGGATTGCAATGAAAGAATTAAAACTAGATCAACCTGAACGCATTCCTTACAGTCATCAGTGAAAGTCCAAGGAAAAGAAGAGAACACAGACACAAATGCAACTATAATCCAATCCATCATAAAATGCAAATGTCAATACAATGAAAAGTCACATTTGTTACACATAGAAGATTTAAAAATGATCGAGTACAATGGAAAACCAAGTAGAGAGAATTTAATTTCCAACCATAAAGAAATTCCAGCTATCTCCAAGCATAAACGTTTGCATCAAATTTTCAGACCAAAGTATTACTCCGTCGAAAACCAATTATAGAAAATGTAATTCTGGTTCATGGGTTGAACCATCAATCTTAACCTAACTAAAACCATCGAATTGCAAACATGCTCCACCCCCAAATTGAATTTCCAACACCAATGAATATGCAAAGATAACTCAAGGATCACTATGCAAGAACGATTAGCACAAGAAGACCATAATGCAAAAACCTACCAAAGAGAGAATGTAGGGTTAATGGTTAAGGGTAGTGCATTCTGCACACAGTAGAACTCCCTTAGTGCATTACATATATGATTGTCATCATGTGTGTAGAAACTTGTGGCGCCTAAGGATCATATACTATCATAGGCTGAGAATCACCAACAAAACCAAAAGAGGATAGGCTATTCAAATCTAGCGACGTTAACTTGGTATGCTACGCTTTGAAGGATTTACCACAATAGTTTCACATATAGGGCTCCAAAATTTCCAACAACTGCACTAGACTAGCATAAATCTACAAGGGATTTCATCCATGGTTGTGTGATATAATTCAACCTCCATCAAGCATAAAGAAGAAAAATGGAACTCTTGACAGATTTAGTAGCTACCTATACGCAGGAAAACATACATGCATCAAGGCAAAAATTGAAAACTATAACAAATTGTGACTATGCAGTTGGAAAGAAAGGGTGCAAATGGTGAAGATTATCGGCATGATGAGTAATAAGGGGGCATAAAATTTAAGATACAATAAGGACCATGATATTCTTAATGAAATCAAATAATATAGCAGATTATCGCAGTATAACACAAGGAATAGGAAACCAAAATCGAATACCAAGCTTAGTTTATATTCTTGAATGCAGCCATACTACCAAGATGGAGTCTTCACAGTAAGTCGATGGGTTTACTATTGATGCCAAACTAACATATAATGATCTTCAAACTATTAGTAGCGAGCTAGAAAAGCAAGGAAAGAAAGACTCACTGAAGCTTAGAAACTTTCAAACAAATACCAATGGGAATAAGACTAGAGTATCAAATTCTATAATGAAGTACAAAGTTCAATGTAGAACATCAAGTAGTAAAATAAGTAATCAATCGTTAGCAACCACAACTAGAAGGAGCAAATTCCTATTGTATAAAATGGTTAAACAAATGAAAAAGCTAACTATCAGGAAAACACCAACTATGATAGGGAAAAACACATTAGTGTCAATAGTTCAAACTTTATCTTAACCTCAAAATCCTATAAAATTCTAGCATGATTATTCACATGAGTATATATTTTTCGTTTAACTTCTCCAGTTACACACCAAAAAAATTACTTTATTCACTTTTCAGCACAAGTTCCTACACATTTACAACCAAGAGACAAAGATTCCACACTGTAACTTTCAAGAAAACACCACTCTTTATTTCTAACACACTCATTATAATAGAGTATCACACATACTAGTTATTCATACTGTCAACTAGTTCAAACAAAAGGGTGCACCTGCACCAACAAAAACTTATAGTATCAAGTATATTATTAAAAAGGGTTCACAAAACAAAGGTGCCTACTCGCGATTCCCCAGAGGACACTCTTTCGGGTCCTCATGGTCATTTTAGAGGAGGGACGATGTTCTCGTAGGCATTCTTCCTCCTCTTTTGTTAGCTTGGGGGCATGGGGTTCACACCCCAATGGCCAATCTCAAACTACAGATGGCTTCTTGGTCCTAGTAACAAGTTTAGATTCAACGGTTTTTTTTCTTTCTTCTATCTTGATCCAGACTAGAGCGTGCCAAGGTTTCATCATCAGAGATTTCTTCTAGCGATTGACCTACTTACAATTTCCTTGTTCCTTTCTACTCTGGGATTATCTGGGTTCCAAGCCCTTCTCTGTGTACGGTGTCATGATGGTACTGAGGTGAGGCACCCTAGTGGTTAGTCCTTCGGCTTCTGCCCCGTCTTCTACTGTGACCTCGCCCTTGACCTCCAACCATCCTACACACATCACCAATGGGAAAGGGGTCACCAGAATGGAAAAAAAAAACATAATGAAGATCAACACAAAATACCCACTTAAGCATAAATTCAGCATATCCACACGCAAACTTACATCACATGACAACTCAAGGGCTCTAATGCATCCCTTGGTAGAAAGGATATCGATGCATTGTGCAATACAACGAGGGTCCTATCCTTTCTGCCAATTTTTTACATCATCGACCTGACACAAACAAGAAAACTCAAACGGATAAACAAGGATGACCGTAGGGTGGAAACCTCTATGCAAGATTCCATAATGGGCTCATAATTCCCAGTGTGTGAGCCTAAGCTCTGATACCAAGTTGTAAAGCTCATCGTCCAAACCCCAAAGGACAACTACTAAGCACACATTTTTTATTTTTTATTTTTTCTAAATATAGAGTAACATATTAAGTACATATAAAGTACCATTATATATATCATTACG
>VDFB02071629.1:0-53944 GCA_007258455.2 Sequoia sempervirens
TTGATCTCTCAAGGGGGACACCAACCATCTTTCGATCATATCAATTTCAAATCATCTAATGGACTTTGTTCCTAGCCTTGCTAGCAAATCTTGATCAAATTTTCAATCAATCATCATTGGGATATGCTTTCCCTACCAATCCTCGTGTTATTCAACACAATCCTTGCATTGTTGTGAATCCTCAACAATATTATCAATCAATCAATTAGATCAATCAACTTTAGCTTGGTTATCAACATCTCAAAGAGATCATTGATATCCAATTCTACATCATCATCAGCATCAAAATCAACATCAGTCTTTGAACCAATGCAACGAGTACATTGCTTCAAAGAGGGGTGGAATGTAGACACTTAAAAATGTCTCAATGGATCACATTGGCTAACTAACATCATTTCGTCCTAAAACTCATCCTCTTTTCGCTTAATTGATTAAATTAGCCTAGCTATTTAATTAATTGTCTTATTTTCATCTATTAATTTAATTGACCTAATCAAGATAATTAACCCCCTTTCATGCTAGCATTTCATCTTATTAAATTAAATTAAATGAATTATTTAATTTAATCCATAAAGTCATATTATTTAATTAAATGACTCTAAGTTATTTAATTAAATGTCATCACATTTTCCCCTTTTCATTAAATTATTTATTTAATGAATATAATGTAATTCTTCTAAAAATTTCATAATTAACATTGTTTTAATTATCAATTACTAATAAGTCTAATACCCCCCGCTTGCAAGAGAATATTCCCCCTTTGCACATTCCTCTAAAAGGAATATTCCTTCCCACTTTTGCACATTAAAATTTGGTTTTAATTAACTAAATATATATTTCCCTCACCCATGAAAATATCCTAAAGAATATTCTCTTTCTTCACTCATTTGAAAAGAAAGGAATATTCTTCCTTATAAAAAACTCACAAGACTTCATGTGCAAGTTAAGTTACAAAACTTCATGTGTAGTACCCCTCCATGATTCACCCTATCAATAATGCTAGTTTGATTGGTCAGTATTGTCTGTATGGTATTTGGTTTATTCAATTTAAATCGTTTGAGTTATGCTTGGGGATTATTTGTTGCATTAAAATAAATTATTAGGTTAAAAGGACACTTCGCTCAATTAATATAAATGTATTTATTAAAAGCCACGGTATAAGATAAATTTAGAACTTAATGAAATAATATAATACAATAGATTAATATGACACAAATATAAAGGTAAAAATAATAAGGTAAATAAATAAATATTATAAATTCGACTATATAATTAATTAAATGGCGGTAAATGGTTTTACTGGGAGATTTGGGTATTACTTATATTTACCCAAATTATATTTTAACAAAATGCTTGAACAGTTTTAACCATTAATTTAATAAATTAAAAATTAACTTTAATTAGTTAGTTAGTTAGTTAGTTTTCAGGTGTAACCGACATTCTCCTTCTCCTTCAAAATGTTTTTGGTTTTGGAAAAAAAAGTTGGGGCGAGTATCTAAAAAACTTTATCCTATGCTGGAAATGGGGAGCAGAAATGGAGGAGTGATACCTTTCAAGGAGATTTCAGCACTATAAAGAGAGGAGGATGAAGGGAAATGGGGAGGAAGGAGGAGGCCATCGCAATCCCTGCAAGATCACTGGAGAGACAACGTCAATCGATTCTTAAAGCTGAATAAGGTATACACTATTACAGATGACCATTTTCACTTATAAGAAAGATATGATACTTCATCTACATAAATCAGAGAACATGAGTGACTTCCTTTCTATAATTTCTTTCATACGTTTAGGTATATTACCATCTCGTGTTTCTGCATCCGTCCCTACATTCTATACATTTGATGGAATAATGTGCTTCGTATTCTAATAATTATTTAAGCCCATTTCTCTGCACATCTCTGCTTCCTTAAAGAAGCGGTATAATAGTTCCGTGGCACTCAGAGCCATAAGCAGTGCTAGAAAGTTTATGTGCAATCGTTACATTTTAGGAGTTAAGACTTTTGTCATGCGAAGTAGATATCTATGCCTGAAAATAAATATTGTTGCCATATCAAAAATTGCATTAATTAGGACAATTTCACAGAGCATACTTTCTCCCTCTGCATAGGGTATATAGATTCCTTACATTGATGTTTTCGGCGTGAGTTTCGCCTGGGGTTATTTTCTTGCACCCTCCATTCACAGTTTGGCTAACATGCTTTGTATTGTTTCCTATGCAATCCCAAAGCTCAATACGAAAATCTGTTACCTTTAGCTTCCTTGGCAGATGCCTTGTAGAAGTAGCGTCATACTTGCCTATAGCATTTGCCTGAAAGTTTGTTAAGCATTTTTAATAAACCACTTAGTGCTTATTCTATAGTCTCTGCACTCCCTATTGGGATGTCTTCATCTGCCAATCGCAATTGCTTAAATGTTTATAAAGCCTTTTTTTTGCAATTACATTATGAGTAATCCTACACTCATTTTAGTCCTTGTTATGGTGTTGATTTTCACCCGCCATTACTTTTGCTTGAAAGTTTTTAAATACCTTGTTCCATCCCCTTGTGCAGGACCAGGAATCATTGCATTCCAAGAGATGATAACTCCTTGAGGCACTCTATCAAACAATGCACGTCCCTTATCTATGTTTCCACAATTTGCTTACCTATTTACTGATGCTCTTGTAGCTTTAATATCTGACCAAATTCCCATTCCATTGTGTTATGATGGATATTCTTACCCTGTTCCAAAGTGCCCATTTTGGCACAGGCTGGGAGAACACTAGCTACGGTTGTGGAGCTTGGCTTTACATCTGCCAATTGCATTTGCCTAAAAGTTTTTTTTAAGTCCTTTTTACAAGTCCAAGTTGCATGTCCCTTTGCCTTTACAAATTTGAGAGAGAGCTCTCAGGATCTCCCGGCTCTTCTCGTACCTGTTCCAGCCCAAAGAATGGTGACGCAAATAACGTGGCCTCTGGTTTTCCTTCACTGATGCATGTAGTTGTGGCCATTGGTGTCACAATCCCTTTGTTTTGATAAGATAGTGCAAGATTAAAATATAAATGAGAATTCATGTGAGAGTGGTCAGCTCAAACTTGAGCTATCTCAGACAACCGTCCCACAAGAAAATGTAGCGTGCTTTCCTTGCTCAATTGTGATAACATCAACTGGTAAATAGTTGAGGCTTTTATAGCAAATTCCTAGTATAAATCCTTAAAAGATATGTTAATATCGAGTAGTTTACAATATTCAAGTTTAGGAAATATTTAAATGTATAGAGCCCATGGGATAAATAATTGGGCCTTTTATAGGAAATTCTAGGTTCAAATCTCTTTGTAAGTTATGTTTACGTATAGTATTGAGTAATGTTCCACATTCAAAGTTTAGACTAAGTATTCTGCACTTCACATTAAACTCTAAGTTAGTTCCTTGGCAGACATGTTGATGTGTAATATTGAGTAATATAACACATCCAAATTTGGAACTTACTCAATTTAATCAATTGTGATTGTTCTGGATCTTATAGAAAACTCCATGTTCAGTTCCATTAAACGCATATTAATGTGTAATATCGAGTAATATACCACATCCAATTTTTGGACTTACTCAATTTAATCCATTGTGATAGCTTAAGTGAAAAGTATGTCAATATGTAATATTGAGTAATGTGCCACTATCAATTTTGGGTGTTGCCTACCTAATTCAATTTGAAACACTTTGCATTTAATAATTTAAGGATTTTGAAGTTATGCCTTCAATATTGAAGCTATTTTGTTACTTTACCTTAGAAGGATTAGAGTAGGATGATCCTTATTTTGATTTGTATACTAGAAGAGTTGAAAATGAAGACTCTCTAGTTGGCTTAACATTAAGTATATTTTATTGGGACTTTTGGTTAAACTTTATCTTTATTGATTAGGATTGCTTTGATGAGATAATTTAGAAAATATTTCTTATATTGATTGCTTATACTCCAACTAACCTTATCATAAGGAAAACATCATTAGGAAGGAGAAGACTTCATGACACTATATGATTCTTGTTAGGAAGGTCATTATTATTGTTTCTTGATAGAGGATAGGATTTTCTACATTAAAACATAGAACAAAGATAGTATTAGATAGATACCATTATTAATTGTATTATGGTGTATTGTTCAGGAGGAGTCTACCTGAAAAGTGTTATTATTCACCCAACCAAGTTAGGCAAATTTGGAATGTCTCAAGTTAGTGACTGAGAAGATGGTTAAAATCTAATCTTGATGAAAGTTATTAGGTTAATAAACAAACTATTTCTATAATTTGTTAAATCATTTCTTAAATTTTTAATGTAAAAGAAATAGATATCTTTAACAATTTGGATAGTAATGTTTATTGGGAATTATGGAATCTAATAAAGAAAGAAAAACTCTTTATGTATATAAGATCTACTTATTAATTAGTATTAATTAATTTGATGCTCTTATCAAATGTGAATAGGTAGTTCCATACTTTTTTAAAATAAGTAATATAAGTAAACATTAGGGTTTAAGTTTATAATTTTACTGTGATTGATTGATTAAATTGAAGTCCTTTGTGTAATGTGGTTATTGGCAATCTTCTTGGTAAAATATGTTAAATTGTTATGTTGAGCCTTGAATTGGTTGATGTGGTGCTTACGATGTGTTGTTGTGGGTTTAGCCATGCACTCTTTACTTGTTATTACAGTTGTTTTTAAGAGTGAGATGGACATGCCTTTCATTGGTTATATATTTTGTGGCTTTTCGTTCTATGTATGTGATGGATTTATACTGTTGTTTTTATTAGGTCTCCTAGCTGCAAGTATTCCCTTGTTTTTTCTCTCCCTTTGGTATGTGATATCCTCTAGAAGCAATGTACGTTCTCTTGTGATGTTAATATTATTGTAGTGTCAATTACAAGTCTTGTTTATCCTTGCATCTATGTGTGTGGTTGCCTTGTTTTTTGTTGCTGTGGGACCTTGTGTTATCTCCTAGCACGGGGGCTAGAACTTTGGGTTCCACATGGTCTAGTGGATTGTGCTTATTCATCCATTGGGTTTCCCTAATGTTGATCCTTCATGTGGCAACTACTCTTGGTGATGTGGACTCCTAAACTTGTTTCAATTCATGTGAACTATCTTACATGTACTTGTATTGAATTGAAATCAATGGGATCATGCATTGTACTCAAAAGTATATCTTCCCTATTGATCTCAGGGAAGCATTGATGTAATGATGTAATATTGTAATTGATTGTTGAACTCTCTTTTGTAACGGATAATGCAAATTTTGTATCTTATGTATGTTAGTTAATAGTAATGAATGTTGTTATAATGTTAATATTATATGAATGATTCTTATTGGTAGATCATTTATATATGATGGATTAATTGCACTTTATATTGTCACATAATAATTGGTTTAATGAGATGAATTATCATTCTTGTTCGTTGGTTAATGGGATTCTAGTAGCGTAGTCATGAAACCTTAGAGGACTTAGGTCATAATACAAGTTATGGTACCATCTACAACCTTTTGTATGTTACATTTCAAAAAAAAAAAATTGTTCCATTTTTTTTTGTTGTAGCGTGTTGTCCTCTAGGGTTTCGTGGTGGGAGTGTTACGTCATGTGCAAGTTAACTTACAAGATTTCTTGTGCAATTTTTGAAAGTGTGTTTGATTGGATGAATGTAGGCCCTTGATTAAATCTCATTTTGCATTCTCATCCATTGATGAGAATCCATGATCCATGCCTCCAATTTCCTCCATCCTTAACCATTGATTAACCTTTTTGATCTCAACCCTCCATTTCTCATTAGTTTTCCTATAAATAAATCACTATTTGTAGACAAATGGATCCATATTTTAACAAAAAACTTATTTTGTTAAAATCATTTGCACTTGCACTCACATTTAACATCATTTTAGCTTTATTTACTTACATATTAGCTTAGTTTCTATTAATAGCTTCCATGATAACATAGATGCACACATTTAGCTTATTTTCTAGTTAGGATTTTAATCTTTTGAAGCTTGCATACATTTAGAGTAGATTTTCATACACCCATATTGATCATCTCAACATAAATCATGTTAAAATAGCTTGCATAATATTCATTTAGCTTTAAATCATGTTTTCATACACATCTATCAATGGTTTCATTAGTTTTCTTCAATAAAACTAATTTAAACAAGCTCATTATCCAAGGGATTGGGAAAGGGTCGCCATTCCACATCAATGTGACACCACTCCCCCAATAGGATAAGTTTCAATGTCTTAGATTAGAGGTTTGGCAAGCTTTCATGATTTAGAATGTTACTTTTAATGGATTTTTTTATCTTTGTTTACAGTGAATGATCTTATTGGGATTGATGCTTAGTGGGTTAAATACACCTCTTGAACTCATATAGATCATGTGTAGTTAAACTATACTATGTCATTGGTCATGGTTTTAATAAATGAAGATTTTATAATAAGTTAGTCAAGTGGTGCTAGTTATGATAGGGAGAGAGTAAAAGAAGAAAAAGAATGATTGCTAACCATCAATGGTTATTACACTCACTATATTAATAATATGATGTTTACAAGAAAATGAGATTTATTTGGCAGTCCTAATTCTTATGTTTGTGCTACAATTGTCTAATATGATTCATACACCAATATGATACCCAAGTGCTTGTACTTGTAGGCACAATACTTTCTCAAAACTATCAAGCGGTAATACGAAATCATGAGAAAAAAAAAACTATGTGAATTTCAACACCCAACTTAAATAAAATATTCAATCAATGTGCCCCATTTTCATGCACACAAACTCATCTTATAAGATTCTCTTACAATAACCAAAAATAGGATTCAAAGTTGTCTTAGGTACTTTGTTCTCATAGATCTTTTACAATGTCACTCATACATTCTAGATGCTCTTATAATGTCTGCATCATAGGCAATCATGATGAGGTTAACTTCAAATGAATAATTTTAAATTCCCTTGCTAAGCTTGACACACACTTTTATAATGTCTACATCATAGGTGGTCATGATGAGGTTAACTTAAAATGAATAATTTAGTACCACCTACTAGTGTTGGATTTGGCATATACTTTATAACTTCATTTGGGTTTACTAGCTCCCACCTAAACAAAGAAAAGAGATTGTAAATATTAATAATCACATAATCAATTCAAATAAACATGTGATATGCCAATAATCTAAAACTTGTGTGCTAAATTATGCAATATCTTATAACCTATCACTAGTCAATCTACTCCATTGAATATCTTAAAAAGTCATTTTTATATGAATATCAAACATACCTCCCATCTCTCCCATCTATCATGATTAAACTTTAGAGGGTCCTTGAAGAAATGAGGATCAACATGAATAGAGCGTAACTAAACTATTACTTCCCAACCTTTTGGAAACTTGTAACCTATTATAAAAATAACACAATTTAATCTTCCACTTAGTTTACTAATCTATTGAGAATATCTTACATCCATTTTTTTTGCATATTTTTGAGAAAAAATAAAATGCCATTGAACTTTGTATCCTTTGCCACAATTCTAAACGTAAAGTGTGATAAATTTGCAAGTCTGATAACTTCATCAATCACCTATATACATGATATAAACATTAGATGATATCATTGGAATCATACAAATTAATTTGCATACTTAAAAATTAATAAGAACCAATGTGCATACTTATAAATTAATTCAACGAACCATCTGGATCTGCTCTACTCTTTATTGTGTCAAGTATTGCATCATGGTCAGACTCACGCACCTTCCACAAGGTCTTGTTCAAAGGTCTACCCCCATATTTGATTAAATGAACATTATATGTCATGACAAGGTTTGAGTAATGAAGAATTTTTTGATGTGTGTCAAAGTTTTGAAATAGCCAAACATTAACACTCTTATGTGGGTACCTTCTAAGCCATGTTCCAGTAACAACCACTGATCCTGTAGGGTATTTAATGTTTTCTCCATCTATAACTAGGGCCTCCAATTTATTTTTGGCCTCAACACAATGACACAAGTAGTAATATTTTCCCTCTTCATTTTCTTCATCTACAATAACTACATAAACATTCCCTACATTGATATGTGCAACAAATTAGATGAAATTAGTCAACATTACAAATACGCTACAAAGTATGATAACAATAGTAATTTCAAAAACTATGCAAGTAGATATATTACCTAGTTGAACTAGATTTGATATGTGGTCAAAGTTAACCGATAATTCCATTTGTGTCAGTTCCAATGTCGTCGGAGGGTGATACATGTGAAGTGGGCTAAGATAACTTAACCACCATTCGTCAACCCACTCCTTTGCACTCATCCCAGGCTTGCATTGTACATGATGAAAAAAAGCATGCCATCTTCTGTGTATGGATACTCCTGCATCTGAGCTAAGGAAAGAGTGTAGCTCACTCAATCCTGTCAATGTACAAAAATCCTCATATGGTGCAATGTTAGTATTATCTATCAACCAAAAATATCTATGAGCTGAAGACTTATCTTCATTACCTAGACCCATCGAAGCATTACACCACTCAACGATTGATTTTGCATTTTTCAACTTTGTATTGTCTTTATACTTTAACTCTTCTCGTGCTAATTCTCTTTTGACACATGCTCTGGCACCATCATGTTCCCCTTTTCCATGCCCAACCTCACAAAATTTCCACATATGTTGAACACCTATAATGACATGCATCTTGTCCAACCAATAGAAAATTTGTGAGTTCTTGAACTGTGTTGCACAGTTATCCAACCATATTATATGCTATGCCCCTTTGAGCCAAATCACTATAGAACAACTAGAAGCAATGTTGCATGAACTCTGGAAAATGTGTGAGATCATCACTAATATAAAAGTGGTACTCCCTCAATACCTTCCTTTGGTCCTATGTACTATCAACTACATGAATGAATGCTATGTGCACAAATATAGAAACCTATGTGGAGTTGTAATATTGTGACTACACCTCATGTTGTGGTTGTAGAGTGTGGTTCTCTATAAAGTCGACCACTGAAACTATGCTACCAACTAGAAAGGTGTCCTTGCATAGCTTGAATTGAAAGTTCAACCATCAAGTTTTATGGGTATGCCTCGCATACTCATACACTATACTATCATGAAATGTAGACATAAACTGACACACTGACATCTTCTAAATAACCAAATCACACCTTTTTGCTTGATTACCATCTTTTGTATTGTATGCCACTTTTTTATACTTCCCAAACTCTACTAGTTTCTTTCCAACCACATGTGTGATTTTCAAATCTAAGCCAAACTTCACTGGCTCAAAATTGGGGACTGTTCCTTGTACGAGTTTTTTTTGGCTCTTCGAGCTAGGCATACCTTGCTTGGCATCAAGTGAATCAAATAAGGTAATCATGTGCTCACTGAACTACCTGACATTCTTTAGGAATTTTTTAGGCACTATGAGAAGGAGTTCATTTCCCAAGATTAGACTATGGAATGTGCCAATTCTCTCTAGGAGTGTCTCAAGATTGTGCCAAACAAAATTTCCCCTACTCAAATCCTTCTGTCAAAAACTGCTCACCATTGAAGACCTCAAGGAGGCAGTGAACACTATGGCTAATGACAAAGCTCCAAGAATTGATGGTTTCCCTTGTGAATTTTACAAAACCCTTTGAGATTGTGTGGGTGAAGATCTACACAAATTCTATTTAGAGGCTTTTCATTCCAAATACCTAGGCCCACTCATCAACAAAGAAAACATAAAATTCATACCTAAAGTAGGATATCCTGAAGACATTTGTAATTGGTAGCCAATCAATGAAAATAAGAAAATTGGTGTCCAATTTTTGTCTTGGATCAAGCTTATTATGTATTGGGATTGTTCTTACATCTTTCCTACTGCATGCTTTTGCACATGATTGAATCATGGTGTGGAATCATATGTTCCAAGAGGTTATCTAAATCTGTTTTTGAAGTCTTTGAGCTGTAATATCATATTTAGAATTTATGTTTATGTGTGTAATTTGGGAATAACTTGAAGACTTTGTGTTGCGATTTATCATATACTTTTATTTGATCCTATTGTGACATACATTGGAGACTTTGGACTACATCTTATACCACACTTTTTCCTTTCAAATCAACATAAGAAGCAAGAGAAGACTTTGTGCTTTTGTGGGTTTTCTTACTATTGACACTTGTTGGTATCATTCTAATTATTCTTTTTTCTAACTACATTGGATATTGGTTATTATTGCTTCAAATAGTATTTTGTGGCTTGTTACATTTTGTAAACATTATGGTATTATCATTGTAAGTTTGTAAAATAAAACATCTGTTGATGCCAAAAATTGGCAAGGTAATAGCCTTTATGGGAAACTCAGTTAATGGGGGGACCAATTACACCTAATTGAGTGACCTTTGGGTTTTTAAAGAAGACAACTTCTTTTGTAATTAGGGTTTTGGAATAGGAAAAGGAAGCAGATATAAAAAATAAAGATCTAACTAAGGCGATGTGCCAAGGGGTAGATATAGGTACGGTAAATCTATCTTTGGCGATTTGATTTAAGGGTCTGATCAGTAATCTGCTATGTTCTAGAATTAATAGAAATCAAAGATAAAGATCCAAAAAATTCATCTAATGAAATAAAATAATTTTCACACTCATTTACTAAAAAGAGGAGTCAAAGACATTATCTAAATCAGCAAACTTGTATTAAAATCATAGAGGTTCTAAAAATGTACAATTCAAAACAATAATGGCATAGTATCAATGTTTTATCAAATATCATAAGGAAAATAGAAAGGATGAATAATGACACAATTTGAAAGTATCATACAATTATCTAAAAGCATAGAAAAAGAGGCATGGTGTCTTTCTCTACTTTTTCTACATCTTTTGAACTACTTGTCTAAAGCAAGAAGTAGTATATATAGCGAGCAATCCCACCACCTGGTAGGACAATAACAAAAGATTCTATATCTTGAGCAATGATGGTAGCGGCAATGATTTCCTTCGATCGTAGTAACATAAAAGATTTAGACCATAGCACGTAGTCACTCCCCAGCCAGATGCATCCCCTACAAATGATGACAGTGGTCTCAAAGAAGCCCTGCACAAACAAGTGTCATTTATCTATTCAGGCCGTTAGAATATGCGACAACACGTCCCAGCTTGTTGTTCACTCTACCCCTCTCTTCGGTATAACTCCTGCTGAAAGGACACATAGCGGTAGGTCACATCCCGTGGTTCATTCCTCCCCTTCTTCGATAAAATATTGCACTAGGAAGACATGTGGTAGTATTCCTTACTATCAGCGCCGACTGTGGGGTCCACCAAAAAGTGCATGCAAATGAAAGCTATGTTGCACACAGACAGGGCCCGATGGAAAAATGAAGGGTAGCAAACTATGAATAGCCCACAGTGATGACATGTGGAAGCATGGTGGGAGCCAATAGAAGAGCGAAGGAAGAATTTTGTTATGAGGAGTGCTCAGCAGACATGTGGCAACAACCGATAGAGTTTAGCAAAAAGTGGCTCGATTGAGAAGTGAAGGATGACACTTTAAACATATGAGGCGTAGGTTGGTACTTAGCAGAACAAAACCACCTAAAGGGAGCTCGAGGAATTTTACATTCACAACATCTATTTTGGAAAAAGAGAATAGGATGATATGGAAACACCCAATGGTTAATCTTAGTGTAAATAAGCTTAGTTAATTACTAGTTGTTTATAGTTAGCAATAAGAAGGGAGCCTCCCCTTTCTAAGAGGAGAGATTTAATCTCACTATATTGTGGCTGATATAACTATTTTTTTATCTGTTAGTTGATAACAAAATATTCACCCAATAGACTAAAAAATGATTAAAATTTTTGGTTCATCCTACTTCTACATTCTACAGCTCTATGTCAAAATTTATTACAAGAGTAATATCAACCTTTAAAAGATGAATACCTTTGTGGACTTGGTTGTCTGATAGGAGGTCTCTCAAAATATTTCTTTTGGTTCTAGACATGTTTTATATTGCTCTTCTTATCTCTAGTCTTCATTTGTTCATTACTCTTCTTGTCAACATTGTTTGGAGTCTAATTTTCCTTTGATATTTCTCCTTTCTCAAACCCTAACCCTTTCTTATCCTTAGAATCCTTTTATGAGAAAGCATATCATCAAGAAAGGTGGAGCTCTTCTTGAATTTTTCCTCTTGACTCTTTGTTTTCTATAGAGCTTTCTTTAGAGACAATCTCTTCTTCAAGCTTTGAGCATTCTGTAGAATTGTCTTTCAGCTTGGAATTCAAGCAGTCTTCAACTCTTTTTCCTTCTTCAACCCGCACTTTTAGACTAGTGATTGTCTCATTTGATTCCTTAAGTTTCCCATTTATTTCCTTCAATTTCTCTTTAACTTTCTTGACTTGATTCCTCAACTTCTTGATGCACTCATTTGCTTCCTTAAGATTTTCTTTTAGAGCTTTATTCTCACATTTTTCTTTAAGATTTTCTTTTAGATCTTTATTCTCACATTTTTCTTTATCCAAATCATCAAGAGAAGATATGAATTCTCCTTTCATATCAACTTCATAGTATTCTTTAGTAAACCCTTCCATTATAATCTCTTCTGAAGGGATAATATACTTTCTAGTTGCCATGTGTTCAACTTCTAAGATCTACCTTAGTTGTGAAGCCAATTGAAGGAACCTTGCTCTAATACCAATCGTTGAACACTCAAAATATTGAGAGGGAGTGAATCAATATTCCCTAAAATTCATTAATGTAAAAGTGCATTACAATGCATCTCATTAAACATGCAAAAATAGAAATGAACAATTAAATCATGCACCACAACAATCAACACATGAACACCAAATTTATGTGGAAAACCTTTAGAAGGGAAAAACCATTGTGAGGACTAGCTCACAATATATCATAATTGATTAGAATAGATTATAGGAGGCTCATTGGACCAAAAATTAGAATGGCTCACTACCCAAGGAAGATCACTTCTTCCAAATTTACAAAAGATATAAAAAAGAGTGGCTCACTACCAGAGATTGAACTACTAACAATGCATCTACTATATGTTGAAGATATTGTTCCAGTTAGGCTTAGAAAATTGACTTTACACACTTCATTCTTTACCACTATCACCTTTTTCACTTATCACAACTCTACCTCATCATTTCAATATTGAATTGACCTTCTATATATGCATATATTCCAAAAAAAATCATACCATCAATTAGGTTGGCCTAATTAGATGAAACATGTACACCATAATCTTTTGGCTCAAAATTACATCATACATGCTTTGTGGAAGAAACCAAAATGTGTTCTTCACCAAAATAGGTCAGCATGACCTATAGTCACTCCTATCACTTCATACTCAACTTAATACTGCATGACCCTAAAACCCTTAAGCTAGCACCGCACAATAAAACTAGAGAAGCAACAACTGAATGAACCAATTATTCATTCACAACTTGACATAGGGCCACCAAACCACTTGAAATTTGGAGTGCACACACATTTTACATCCTCAAACACCCCCTAAAATTTTCACAACATAATGAACATCCATAGTGGAATGCGGAGCATTCCAACATGAACTTTGTACCTGTAACTTTGTCTCAACTTAGCCTGATACACTGTCATTAATGTCTTTAGCTGTGGAAGACATAAAACCCTAAAACTTTGGATATAGACTCCTTCAAAATGTGCCAATATTACCTCAAAACCAAATGACAAGATAATTCAAAGCAGAGCAATGCAGACCACAAAATTGTTCCTCTATTACATACTATTCAATTTGGGACTTAGGCAAACTTCTCCAAAAACACTTGGTCTTCTCCGAACTATATGCTTACTAATGTACCATCACTTTTGTACAATAGGTTGTCATCAATGAAAACACCATACACCATCAATATCATATTTCCAAAAATACCCTTAAGTCCACTCCCACCATTCTTAGAGATAGTCATTTGGGCATAAACAAATCACTCATGTAAAATAAGGATTATAGCTTGTAAACACATCAATCAATATAACATCATATACATATGGAGTTAGATGAAATAAAACATCATCACTGAAAATGTGCCAATAAACTTGATAAAAAATCCATGCACAAGGGCCAATAATCATGCAGAACTTCAATACATATAAGGTCAAAATAATGATCATCAAACATAAACACGCATGCTCAAGTCAATCACATCACCAACAATAATCACAAGGGATAATACACATCATAAAAATATTGCACATACATAAATATGTGCAACCATGGTCTCATATCACATGAACATAATCACATGCAATTAAGTCTCTTCCAACCACAACATGGTCAAACATAGGTCTCTCATTGGACATCAACTCCAATAACATCAAGGATGAGGAACCAATTGGATCTAGGAAAGGAGTTTCATTCCAATAGCACAAAGAGATTCCTAATTGAATTTGAGTATGATCAACTTGCCCCACGAGGAACCCAACTTGCAATTCCCAACACTCCTTGAGTGGGAATGCCTTCTACACTCATACCAAGCATGTACTAGTGCACTGGCTATTCCATAGTAATCCTCATCTTGGCTAATTTTATTTTCCCAATGTCATTGGTTATCACTTGTTAAGAAAAATCCCCAACAAAATATCCTTGAGCCCCTTTGTACCTTAGAATTTTTTGGGAGCCAAACCTTTCCTACAATCTACACCTCAAATCCTAGGCTTATCACACCAATTTATGATTTGAGCATGAAATGAATTTCAATGCAATTTTTTTGGGATAAAAAGAAAAATTGTCTCATAATTTTGTAAATAAAAAATAAATAAGTAGACATTATACCCCACATTAAAATTCATTCAAAATCAATCAAAATTTTGGTTTTCTAAAAAATATTTACAAAGGGAAAATCATAGAATTCCCAAATCCACCATTAAAGAAAAGCCTCAAATTTTAAATTTCAAGTTTCTAAAAATACCCTCTGGTTCAAAATATGCCCAACAACACAATTTTATGGTCAATTTCACATTTCATGAATTTTGGAAAAAAAAAAAATCCATAACCATGGCTCTATTTGGGCATTTTTCCAAAAAATTGAAATATTTTATTCTGCTCAATTGAAAGCATGAATTGAATCTAAGATCGGTTCCTTATTATTCCTTATGATTAAGCATGTAAAAAACTCAATAAAATAATTTAAAACAAGAAAAAATGAGGAGAATTACCTCAATCATGAACTCACAAAAAATACTAATTGCTTCAAATTTGAGGTGCCAATCCAAATTACAATCCATGCAACCTTCAATTCTACCCATGCAAATCCAATTCCTAGCCAAACAAATCCATTCCCATGCAAATCCATCTATTTTTATGCAACTTTCAATTTTGAGAGGAGAGGGTTCGAGAGAGATTTTTCAAGAACGAATCAAAAGACTAAGTCTTTTTCCTTTTTATTTATTTTCTTTTAATCGATTTTCACTCACTTTATTTAATTTATTTATTCTTTTCTTTTTCCTTTTCCACCAAAAAAATAATTTTCCAATTTAAACATGCCTAATTATTTCTTTCTCAAATGCCAATAAAGTAGTTCTAACCAGTCATTTTCTAAGAAAATTGAAATATTAATAATATTTATCTATTTATTTTTTGAAGACAAAATAATAATTTTGAATAATGATGTTAACTAATTGGAATAATTTAAATCATATTCCTAATGCATATTAGATTGAAAATTTTCCTTTTATTTTTCTTTTCTAGTTTCCCAAATCCCAATGCATCAAGCATTATTCAAAAACAAGATTTATTATTTAAAATACCACAGCATGCAAATGGGAAATAAAAAACAACAATATATCTCACACAATTATTAGTATTTCACAACATATGGAGTGAAAAATTAACACTGATTTAGATTTAAAACCATTGGGGAAAACAAGGCTTATCTTACACTCAACTGAGTGTAATAGTGGCTACCAAAAAAATTGTTGCAAAGACGGTTAATGCTCGATACAACTGTTGGATTTATACAAGATCCAAGATCCATAGGAGGTGGTTAAACCATGTCATGAAGCTTGAGTGCCATGTTGTCCCACGCTGAGGAGACCAAGGCCGAGACCTTGCAACAATCCCCCCAATGCAAGCAAGGGGTTCGAACCTGTGACCTTGGCTCTAATACCAACTATTACAAGGATGGTTGTCCTTACACCAAAATATCAACCTATTAATGCCCAATATAATTGTTGGATTTATACAAGATCCAAGATCCACAAGAGGAGGTTAAACCATATCATGAAGCTCAAGTGTCGCGTTGAACCATGCTGAGGAGACCAAGGGCAACACCTTGCAACACACATAAGCCCAATGCAACATATTCGATAGGTGGAGAAATAACCTTGTACCCATAACCACTCAATGCACATGTCAAGTGTACCTAATCAATACATAATAATCAAATCATAGTTTAATCATCCAATGGGGTACATCATATAAATGTAACTCAATGCATGGTCTAAATAACATAAAATCATGGTAACCTTTAATCACAACATAAATATTGTTATCATGGAATCTAGTAGTGCTCGATCCATGGATAACCCCCTATGAAACTTGTCTATTTCATAGGTTCGTGATGTTCAAACACGCAAAATAAGGTCATTTTCAATCCACCTTGATATGCGTTCCAAAATCTCAAACAATTCATTTGAGTGTCCTTCCTCGTCTGTCTTTCAAAGATCTTTGAAATGAGCATCTTCGTTAAACTCCAGCTTTTGGCATTTTAAGTTGGTTCGCTCTCATTCCATTTGTTGGTCTCTCATTTCTCATTACGCTTTCTTCCCCCTAACCACGAACCTGCATTTGAGGATTGGTTGGTCGATTCGAGTTAGAATTTTTGCATTTCTTCATAGGTATGTCATTTTTATTGTTTTCTCTTACAATTCATTCATTTTATAAAGTCTATAATTTTCATTTTGGTTTGTAGATGTGTTTAGCATGTTTAGGGTTTTGATTTCCTCATATTTTTGACCCACCTTTCCTTCTCCATCTCAGGAATCCAAATCACTCTACTTTGTCATACTTGGCTTTTCTCTTTCATTTCAAACTCCTAAGTATTCACATTGTTCATGTATCACTTTGTTTGCTTCATGCCCTAGATTTCACATTTTCTTCTCTTTCTCATTCGATGTCTTGTGTATCTACAAGTTTGAGTTTTCCATCAAATGATGAAGTGGCCAAAACTTGAGTAACATGCATTCTAAAGGTTTGTGCCTTATTAGTTTTGAAATACTTGCATGTAATTACCAAGCGGTGTTTTTAAGCACCATTACACCTATTTTTTTCACTAGCTCCAAGTGTAGGAGAGGTGAAAATCACCGTTCCTACATGGAGTAACTTTTCACCTAAGTGCAAAGGTGCTAAATTAGTCTTCCATTACACTTGAATCAATATCTTTCGAAGGAAAAATGTCAAGGCATTGATTTTCAGCGCCTTGACACAATTAGCAAACTTTCATGAAGGAGATGTAAGGGCGTTGATTTTCAACACCCTTACACCTAAAAACATCTCTCTAAGTTAGGAGCGCTATTTTCAGTGCTCCTACACTTTTGGAAATTTTTTCCTTAGACTCTTCAAACTTGCTCCATTTTCACTTTGGACCCCGTTTCTTCACTCTCACATCATTTTCTATGCCTCATTGCTCATTTCATGCTTCCTCACCATCATTGCTCACTTCACACTTCCCAATGTTTATTTTTCATCTAACATTTGTTGATTCACCATATTTGCAATTTCTCTCCAGATCTCATCAAGGGATCCTCAAGGTGACATCATGAAAGCTCCTTACAATGAAAATGAGATTTCCAAAATACCTTTGACTGCAATCCAATGGTCCAAGAAGGAAAGTGTCTCCATTAGAGAGAGGCTTGATCCCATATTGGCTAACACTATAAAGTGGTTGCACAAACATGGCTTCGATATGAAAGCCTACAAGAAAGAGTCAGAAGGAGAGGAACCTAGAGCAGAAGACAGACAACAACAAGAACCTCGCATGAAAGATAAACATGCTGCTATTCCCACTTCTTCCTGAAGATGCCCTAGGATTAAGTTCACTGTTGGCAAGAAGGATACATAGGCCATCCAAGAAGAAGAGGTCACAAAATCTGAACAATCTCACTCAAAAGGAAAAGGGCCTATTTTCGAAGAGGTAGATTCCAAAGAAGAAGAAACTACAAGTGAGGAATCTACTAAAGAAGAAGATTTTGAAGAAGTAGACTCTGATGAGGAAGAAGATTTTGTAGGAGGACAAGAGTCTGAAGATCAAGAAGGTGATCAAGAAGAAGAGCGAGAGGGTGATAAACAAGAACTCGGGCATGATGAATAATAGACTATATCTCCACATAAGAATGTAGTCGAGGATCTTCCCCAGACATCATCACCCATAACTTCAAATGTTCCCCATACACCTCCTAATCCTAACACTCCACCTCCATTTCCTACATCACCTCCTCCTACATCTACAATACCTGTAGTGGACATTTCACAACACCCTGTAGCATCAACCATACTTGATACTCCTCCATCAGTTTAAATATACAAATGATTGATATTTTGTTGAGCCCTCTATCATCCATTCCCCGCCTATCATCTCCATCCTATGATCACTTCAGAAGCTGAATTCAAAAATTTCATGAATGAATCCTTGCATGGTCAACTTGGTGTGCAATCTATTGGAGCAGTTATGAAAGACACTACCCCAATTGTCACTATACTAGTTGTTTCTTCAGAAGCAGTAGTGACAAAAGTGTTGATAGTCAGCCAAGAATCTCGCAGTTCCTCTCTTCCCCCTTGGTTGGTATCTCAAATATCAAAACAAAAAAATAAAATGATGTCTCCAGAAGAGCTCGATCTTGAAGAGATAGCCCCTCCAAAAGCCAAGGGGAAGAAAAATCCAAAAGCACATTCACGACTTCATGCTGGCAAGGCTGGTCATAAGTATGCAGAGATTGGTGTACCACCTCAAGAGGAAGGGGATGTAAATATGGAGGACTACACTATAACAAGAGTCCAACTTGGAAAGGTCACGAATGAAAGTACAAAGGCAAGTGCACAGGTAACCTTGGATGCATTGGTAGGAAGGCTTAACAAAATGGAGTAAGCCCGAAACATGTACAAACAAAAGGCAGAGCATTATGCCACTATTTTAAGGAGACTTCCAGGATCTTCAAGTAATGCAAAACCTTTGGCAATGATAAGCGTTGAGGACCCAACTGTGAAGAAGGCTGAGAAATTTGCTCCCAAAGGCAAAGTATTATATGATTTTATTGATGAAATTATAGAATATGGTTCCCAGGTTATAATTGTTGTGGATGAAAAAGCTACCCAAATAGGCAAGCTCAAAATAGAAATTGATAAGGAATAAAGTGTTCTTTCCCAAGAGTGGAAAGAAATGGAAAAATTCCTATTATTGTGGTCACAAATGAAATAGGCAAAGCTCAGCAAATTGGTGGAAGTTTAGGTAATTCCTCACAAGGAGAAATATATAGAAGTAAGAGAATCTCTCAAACATCATATCCAGATAATCAAGTCTCTTACCAAAGATCTCCACCAAGTGTAGGAATATGTTGAAGGACATCATACTATCCTTAAAAATGGGATTAAGGAGTTACCAGGATAGCTCCTTGAAGAAAACCGTATCTTCCTCTCATCCACTGAACTTTCTGAGATCTTCAAAGAAGTCATCATGAAGCAAGCAAAGAGTGCAAACTTTTCAAAGACCTCCATGCATGTTATTTTTGATACATGGCTCACTCTTGACAACATCAAGATGTATCTTGACAGGTGCAAAAAGGTTCACTCATCTACAATGAGATCAATCACCAGAATTCACACCATTATGGATTACACTGTTGGTCTGGATGAGACATTCATGCAGGAGACCAAGAAGAAGTATGAAGACTTCTGCACCCAAAGCAAGGAACCATGAAGATTCTTGATCTCCAGTGTTAGACTTTTTGATGCTTCTGTTTATGCATCTTGTAAATAGTTTTTGATATCTTAAATGTCTTTTTAGCAAATATAATTACACTAAAAATCTGAGATGTAGTTTCATGAAGATGAATTACATTTTGACTTACTCAAAGTTAGGTGAGATTTTCCTAAATTATCTCACCTAATTTTCCTAATTTTACTAAACTAATTTCCTATATTTTCTCTTCCCTCTCTTTTATAAATAAGAGGGATTTCTAATGTAATCTTTACCTTTAGTATTTTGCAACAAAGTGCTATATTTTTTTAAGTAGATTTGTGAAACTTTGTGTTCATGTTTGTGAATGAAAAATATGATCAATAAAGAAGAGAATTGCATACCAAACTTTGAGTTGGAATTGATAATATTTTGGATTGATCTTATCAGTAGCGGTTAGTAAATGAGATCTGAAGGTCTTCAAATAGATTTATGTAAACTTTGTGTTACATTCTTTGTTTGAATTTACGTTTATGTTTGGTTACTATTGTTGAATGATCTACAAGATTTTGTGCTTGTAATCATTCATGTTGTTCAAGGAATTATTGTATCTAAGAAGACTTTGTGCTTCTACTACAATAAACATTACAATTCTCATGGATCCATCATTGAAAAGCTACAAAATGACTTTGTTCCTTCGTGAGCTTTTCTCTCTTTATTTTATTGTTATTATTATCATACCTGGTGTCTCTACACTTTTCTTTGACAAGATAGAGGTATTGGAATTACTGGTTGTTTTTAGTTTAAAGTTATTTTGAATCAGAACTATCAACTATGAAGCATTGTAAAACATCTTCTTTGAAAAAAGAGAGAAGCATGAATGTGACACTCCCCCCCATTTCATAAGTGTAGTGTACATTTTGTAAATACTTAATTAGTTTTACTTAGCTTTTGTTAGCAGCAAGAAGGGTGCCTCCCCTTTCTGAGAGGAGATATTATATCTCACACATTTTTGGTTGAAATCTAGGTTGTGCAATCTATTCAAAAGGTGATTACATAATTTTCACCCAATAGTTTTTTGGAAACTTCGTTGGAGAATGGCACATGCAATCTAAGCCTCATGCTTTTGATTGAATTGAATAAGTTTTCTAGTTTCTTAATGTTCTCTTGTATATTTTAATTTTTAATCATCATCCTATTTAGATCTACATTTTGGTGGACCGAATATATACATGAGGATTGAGGACTCAAGGAGTAGCAGATCCACTTTTTGAAGAGTTGTTGCAACGTAATTTTCTATTTTCTCCTTTGTGAATAAGGTAACAGTTGCAATGTGATATGAGCTACCCTCCACGAATACAAAGATCTCCTCTTCCAAGTGTTTGGTCTATTTACCACAGGCGTCCAATTTAGTTACCTATTGTGCAACCAGTCATGGCCACACCACCTGTAGGATTGCGGGGAAATTATTTTGGTCCCCTCCATTTGGCCACACCTCTACATGAGATTTCGTGTGTTTCGAGAAATCATCTCCCAAAGTTTCTAGGTGACAGAAAACAACATCATGATGAACACATCTTTGCATTCTACCTTGTTTTTGGTGTTCTTGGCATAGAGCATGAAGACATTTCTGTAAGATTGTTCATTGAATCCCTCCAAGGGGTTGTAGTCAAATGGTTCTATACTCTTCGAAATGATTTAATCACCAACTGGGTCACTCTTCGCACAAATTTTGAAGAAAGATTCAAACCTATTGAAGATTCACATGCCTTGTTGGTGCAACTCATGACCATGCAGAAATAGGATCATAAACCCATGCGCGAGTTCACAGCTAAGTTCAACAAGATAGTGACATGGATCTCAAATGATACAAGATCCACAGATCACAACTTCAAGTGCTTCTTCATCAACACTCAACTCCCCAAAGTAATTTTCTTCTTACGCAGGGAAAATATTGCCATTGTTGAAGTAGCTCAGCAATTGGCCACCAGTCTTGAAGATGATATGATCCTTGCTGGAGAGATAAGGACAAATAACAACACCAACAAAAGGATGCAAGCATCAAGATCTTTAGCATCCAATGCTAATACTCCCAATTCCAGTTCCAACTTTACAGATCCCATGATCCAAAGGTTGGAAAATGAAGTCTTGCATCTGAAGAAGCAAGTTTCCAACAATAACAACACATACAAATACGTCCCAAGGAGGAATTTTCCCAATTATGTTGGCAACAGAAATCAGAATCATCTCCCAGTGCCTCAAGGAAGGCTTGCTCTGGAAGCCCCACTTGCTAATAATGTAGTGGGATATTATGAGGCTGAACAAGATGACTATGTACAACCAGATTATCCTGAGGAAGAAAATGTCGATCTCTTTCAAGATGAAGAAATGGAATTGGCTAGCGACTCCAAGATTAGCTACTTTCAAATGGCAAACAAAGATGATGAAGATGACTTAGTGACGAACACTCATGCTATTTTTATCTAGCACCAACAGAATTAACTTGATAAAGCTCAAGATGTTGCTCCACCAGCAAAGGAGAAGCCACCAATTATGATTTCCAAAAGAGGGTCTCCTCTCCCTTGGCAACCCAAGAAAGAAGCAAACCCACAAGTAAGTGCACCTCATCCCCCTTCATCAACTCCTATTGTTCCTAAAGTTAATCCTCTAGTTCCAAAGACTAGTGTGCCTTTTATTAAACCAATCAGTGAAGTTGAGCTACTTCTAGTTTAAAAAATTATTTCCAAGCTTTTGACATTATTGACCATGCCAAGAAAACCAAGGTCCAAATGTCTAATACTGAGTACCTCAAATCCAATCTCGACCAACTTGGCAGGCTTTTCAAGTTCATCAAAGACAAAGGAATAACCCCAAGTCAGGATACACCTCTTGATGTTTTTGTTGCTTCTAAGCCAAAAATTCCACAAAGTAACCTTTTGTCCAACCCTCCAACAACCTCTGGATGAATTGATCCATTTTTCATCTCCCTACTTGTCAACAAATTTAAATTAAGTAAATGTGTTATATATTCTGGTGTATCTGACAATGTGATGCCCACCAAGGTAGCTACTACCTTAGGCTTAGATCTAACCAAAACCTTTAGCCATTGTTTCTCCATGGAGAACAAACAAGTTCCCTTGATCATCCAAATCAAGGATGCGTAGTATGCATTTGTTGCATACCCAGAGAAGAAGATAAATATGACAGTTCTTGTAGCTGATGTACCAGCATCTTAAAGAATTCTCCTCAAATGCAATTTATGTAAGGATGTTGGAGGAGAACTAAGCATGGAAATGTCTGAAGCTAGAATACTGGTAAAAGGTGTGATGCAAAAATTGATTCTTGAAAAGGAGTCAAAGTTTTTAGTAACCCAATCAAATGACCCAAGAGCTCAGATTATGTTTGAGTCTTTAGGCATGGGAAATTAATATCCACAAACATAAGAGGTTGGTGAATCTTTGACCAGACATGAGTTGGAGAGTGATGATTCTTCCTCAACAACAAATGATTCATCATCAGGTGACTTGTCTATCTCTAATCATGAATCTTCATCAAATGATGAATCTTTAGATTTTGATACTATCAGCCTTGGTGACTCAAATGGTGTTTGGTTACTTGGGTTTGATGGCAACTGCTCTTCCATCGGTTCCAAAGCAAGAATGTTTTTCATTTCCCCTATAGGAAATTTTTTCCCTTTCTCTTTCAAATTACAATTTGATAACACTAATAATACTACCAAATATGAAGCTTTGTTATTAGGAATGCAAGTTGCACTAAAGAAAGGTATAAAAAATCTTCATGCACAAGGTGATGCCGGATTGATAGTATGTCAGGTAAGAAATTTGTACCAAACCAAAAATGAAAGACTCGGGCATTATCACAATCTTGTTTTTGGATTCCATTGAGGAATTTGAGGCCTTTGATATATTTGTAGTTCCAAGGGAATATAATACCAGAGCCATTTCCTTAGCAGTTTCAGCCATGCTCTTGATACTGCATAAAGACTTTCAAGGTTCAACCTATACCATTGAGTTGGTTTTTCACCCAAGTGTTCCTGATAATTCAAAGAATTGGAAGATTTTCAATGACGATCATCAAATTGTTGCCTTTTTGGAGAAGGAAGAGAATTTTGATGAATTTTACTTTGAAGGAAGTGATTCTCCACATCGAGAATCTATGTCTGATATTCATCTAGTTATGGGTGAAGAATTCTTCCAGCTTAAAGGGAATAAAATTCCCAGAGGATTGGTATCTCTAGAGAAACTCTTTGAAAAAGCACAATTGCTATGTCAAGAAGCAACTCTCAAACTCTAACTCATCTAATGAGGTTGAACAGACCAACTTAGGAGCTGAAGCAAATCCTAAGATGGTAAACATTGGAAAGTGTTGCACAGTTGAAGAAAGGAAATAGTTTTCCCAGTTGTTACATGAGTATATGGATGTTTTAGCATATTCATATGAAGATCTAAAATCCTTCTAACCAAAGGAGGTGCAACACAATATTCCTCTCAAATTTGGAGCATTTCCTTATAAACAAAAGCAAAGGAAATACAACCCAAACATTTTTGGAATGATCCTTGTAGAAGTTAAAAAAATGTTGAACGCCTGAATAATATTCCCTATCCATCATTCAACATGGATAGAAAATATTGTTCTTGTTCGTAAGAAAAATCACGAGATCCATATTTGTGTGAATTTCAAAAATATGAACCAGCTATCACTCAAGGATAATTATCCTCTTCCAGTGATGGACTAAGTTCTCCAAAATGTGACCAGATCCAAAATGCTCTCCTTGCTGGATGGTTTCTCTGGTTACAACCAAATTGAAGTTAATTCAAGTGATCAGCACAAGATGAATTTCACAATGCCATGGGGTACCTTTGTGTATCGCAGAATGCCTTTTGGCCTTATCAATGTTGGCACCACGTTCCAATGTGCTATGGACTTGGATTTTCGTGATGTGATGGGTAAGTTTATCATGGTGTATCTTGATGATCTTACATTGTTCTCTAAAAATAATCATAAAAATTGTTACCATCTAAGGCAAATCTTGGAGAGATGTCGACAGCATGGTATTTCCTTGAACCCCAAAAATTCAATTTTTGGGGTTACAAAAGGAAAAATTCTTGGTCACATAGTGTCCATAGAGGGAATCAAGATTGGCTTAGAAAGATTCAATAGTATCAAATCACTTACCCTGCCATCAAGCAAGAACGTTGTCCATTCCTTCTTTGGCAAGGTAAGATTTTTATGAAGGTTCCTTCCAGACTTTATAGAAAAGACTCATCATATTGTAAATATGATGAAAGGTAATACCACTTTTCATTGGATGTCGGAAGGGAAATATGTGTTCGATGACATCAAGGAAGCCATTGGTTATGGACAAGTGTTAGTCTGCCCTAACTACACCAAAGAATTCATCATGTACAGTTATGCTTCTGAGCATACACTTTTGGCAATTCTGGTACAAGAAAATAGTGAGGGTTTTGAATCTCCCATTGCATTCATGAGCTTCCCTCTAAAGAATTATGAATTGAAATATTCTTAGATGGAAAAACATGCTTTCCCTATGGTCAAAGTTGTTAAACATTTTTGGTTCTAGTCCCAGATTCAACTGTTAAATTCATCTTAACACAAGAATTTGGAATGATCATCTTAACACAAGAATTTGGAATGAAAAGAGGCAATTAGATTGCCAAGATTCAAGAATATGGCATGGAAAACAAACCTACCAAGTTTTATGTGGGCATGGACTCTGTCACCTTATCACTGAAAATAATCCTGATGAGGAAATTTCAGAAAATGAAGAGGTAGATTCAAGTGAACTTTTGATGGTGTTGTTTGTCAGCACCACTGACGAATGGTATTCCAACATTGCTCATTTCCTCACATATGGGGAATGTCTTGATCATTTGACCTCAAAGGAAAAAATAACCATCAAACTAAAATCAGCAAACTTTGTCTTATGGGACAATAGCTTGTACAAGCATGTAATGGATGGGAATTTTCTACGATGTGTTTATAAAGAACAACAAAGATTGTTGAAGTCATACCATGACTTGGCATGTGGAGAAAACTTCTCTGTGCTAGTAACCACTCACAAAATCTTGAGAGCTAAGTACTACTAGCCCACACTCTTTCTAGATGCATACTCTTAGGTACGTAAGTGTGAGCTATGTCAACAGTTCATTGGTAAGCCTAAGTTGGTAGATTTTCCATCAAAACTTTTTGTTATTGAGGAACCTTTCTAGTAGTGGGGAATTGACTTCATCGATGTAGTTAATCCATCATCAAGTGCAGGACACACCTATGTCCTAACTACGACTGATTATTTCACTAAGTGGGTGGAAGCAGTTCCTACTAAGCTTGCTACTACTAAAGTGGTGTGTAGTTTCTTAAAAGAAAATATCATTTCCAGGTTCGATGTGCCAAACAAAATTGTTGTTGACAATGCTTCTACCTTCTCCTCAAGCAAGATCATTGAGTTCTATTTTGAACATGGCATAACTTTGTCACACTCTTCTGACCATTACCCACAAGGTAATGACCAAGCCAAATCAAGCAACAAGAATTTGGTAATAATCATCCACAAGCTGGTGGATAGAAAATTAATATTTGTGGCACAAAGCTTTGTATGATGCTTTGTGGGTAGATAGGATAACTCTGAAGCAAGCAATTGGTATGTCTCCCTTTCAACTCTTGTATAGATTGAATGTTGAGTTTCCCATAACATTGGAACTTACAATCCTCAAATTAGCTAAGTCCATTGAGGACAATAATTTTGATAACTCTATTGATAAGCGCATTATGTATCTCTCCAAATTGGAAGTGAATCGAGTTTAGGTGGCTAACCGCATCGCCGAACATCAGGATCAGGTCAAGAAGCTTATTGACAAGTGTTGGAAATAAGATGCCATTTAATTGCAATCCAAAACATTATTTATTTCATGTATCTCCCAAGTCCTCAGAATGTGTTCATCAACACTAGGATTAGGAAGAGAATAATATTTGATGAAATAATCATGCTAATTGACATTTGTAATTAATTCTAAATGTTAGGAGCATGTGAGGGTGTCCATTATGAGTTCCTAAATAATAGGGGCACATGGGGAACCCACATGGTAGGTGACACTCACCTTGAGTTCAGTTAACTTTTCAGAGTAAGAAATAACACTTTTGAATGCATGTAAAGATACTAGGAGTTAGGGTTTGATGTTTTCATGCATGAAGTTTAGTTCAATTCAATTCAGATTAGTTTAGTTTAGTTTAGTTTAGTTCAGTTCAGAATCAGTTTAGTTCAGTTTAGTTCAATTCAATTCAATTCAGTTTAGTTATGATTGAGTTATCTTCAATTAGTTTTTGTTGAATGCTAGCTGACTTTAGTTAACTTGGAATGCATGGCTAATGACTTGATTTACATGACAGATAATAGGGACCACCTCCAGTTAATAGGGGATGACCATTCTTGCATGAATGGTGTTGAGAAATGTTTCAGATAACAAGAAATGACTTGGACCCAACTTGGGCACCCAAGTTGGCTTCTTGGAATTACCTCCTTTCCATGGTAAGATATTTAAGAAGGCTCAGTTAATTGGGACCACTTTTGGGTGCCTACTTTGAGGATGAAGCCTTGAAGATATTTATGGAATAAAGATTGAGTTGGCACTTCAGTTTGGGATGCCCAAATGCATGAAGATGAGGATTTAACATTGTTCTTCATAGTTAAACTCTACTTGGAAGAGATAGGCGTACCTTATAGGGATAGGGCTTGAACATTGTAATTGTAACTCAATTGGAGTTTACAAAGTCAATCAAAGCCTATTTATCTCAAGCAAGTTGAAGAGAGTGATTATTAGTTTTATTGCAGGTTGTGAAGAAGTTTTGGTGAAGGAAAAAGAGGCATTCTCAAGCAAGAATTGGAGTTATTGCAATCTACTTTAGAGATTCAATAATAGATTAATTCTTGGTGGATTTTTTTCCTAAAAGGGTTTCTCCATGGTATATTCTTGTGTAATCTTTCTAATATCCTATCTACTTCTTCTATCAACTTCTGTCTAAATTCTACAAACAGTAAAATGAGTTAATCAGATAATCACCCACAAAGAATCTATAACAAAGGAAAAGCATATTTAGATCAGCAATCTTAAAGTTTTACAAAGTATTAAGCTACATAAACACCTCAATTTTCAACAACAAGAAGGCCAAGTCTCAAAATTTTCAAATTGGTGATCTTGTTCTCCTATGGGACAAGCGAAGAGAACCAAAGGGTATGCACAAAAATTTTGATTCACTGTGGAAAGGACCTTCCAAGGTTCATCAGCTACATGGTGGAAATAGTTTCCTATTGTCATACAAAGATGGAATGCCATTTTCCCTTCCTCACAGTGGGAAACATCTCAAGCACTTTACACAATAAAGTGACAGGCATTCAAATGTAAATAATTTTACTTTTAGTCCTTGTGTCTTTTTTTTAAGTTATTTCATCATCGTCACCTGAGTCCAAGCCCAATGGATGGATAAAGGCACTTGAATTCTAGAGTTCTTCTCCCTTCATTCATTTTAAATAATAGTTGAAGGAAGATCCTCAGCAAGAGCCAGTTGTTATCATGGAATTTAGCAGCACTCGATCCATGGATAATCCCCCTACAAAACTTGTCTATTTCATAGGTTCATGATGTTCAAGCATGCAAAATGAGGTCATTTTCAATCCACCTCGATATGCATTCCAAAATCTCAAATAGTTCATTTGAGTGTCCTTGTCTGTCTTTCAAAGAGCTTCAAAACGAGCATCTTCGTTAAACTCTAGCTTTTGGGATTTGCAAAAATTGTCAAAAATGTAGGAGCGCTAAAAATCAACGCCCCTACATGTTAAGTCATGTTAAGCTTGTAATTTTTCACTAAGTCCCAAAACTACACAAGCACTAAAATTCAGCGCTTGTGCATTTTAGTCAAGTCATTTTTTGGTGCACAAGCACTATTTTTTAGCGCTTGTGCACTTTTTGTTTTTACTTAGCCATTTTGAGGCATGGGCGGTGATTTTTGTCTCCAGTACACTTTTCCTAGTTTCATTCCATTTAACCTAACTTAACTAATGCACGACTTGTGTTGCATTTAATACACTCTTAAATCAATTTTACGTGATTTTAAGTTGGTTTTCCCTCATTCCATTCGTTGGTCTCTCATTTCTCATTGAGCTTTCTTCCATATAACCACAAACCCACGTTTAAGGATTGGTTCATCGATTTGAGTTAATAATTTCGCATTTATTCATAGGTAAGTCTTCATTTTTTTATAAAGTCTATAATTTTTGTTTTGGTTTGCAGATGCGTTTAGCATGTTTAGGGTTTTGATATCTTCATATTTTTGACCCACCTTTTCTTCTCCATCTCACAAATCCAAATCACTCTTCTTTGTTGCACCTGGCTTTTCTCTTTCATTTCAAACTCCTAACTATTTTCATTTTTCATGTTTTACTTTGTTTGATTTGTGCCCTAGGTTTCACATTTTCTTCTCTTTCTCATTCGATGTCTTGTGTATCTAAAATTTTGAGTTTTCCATCAAATGATGAAGCGGCCAAAACTTGAGTAACATTGGTTCCAAAATTTTGTGCCTTATTAGTTTTGAAATACTTGCATATAATTCCCAAGTGATGTTTTTAAGCACCATTCACCTATTTTTTTCACTAACTCCAAGTGTAGGAGTGTTGAAAATCATCGCTCCTACACGGAGTAACTTTTCACCAAAGTGAAAAGGTGTTAAATTAGTTTGCCATTACACTTGAATCAATATCTTTCCAAGGAAAAATGTCAAGGCGCTGATTTTTAGCACCTTGACACAATTAGAAAAATTTCATGAAGGAGATGGAAGGGCGTTGATTTTAAGCGCTTCTACACTTTTGGTAGTTTTTGCCTTAAACTCTTCAAAATTGCTCCATTTTCACTCCGGACCCCGTTTCTTCACTCTCGCATCATTTTCTATGCCTCGTTTCTCATTTCATGATTCCTCAACATCGTTGATTGCTTCACACTTCCCAATGTTGCTTTTTCATCTAACGTTTGTGTATTCACCATCTTTTTAGTTTCTCTCTAGATCTCATCAAGGGATCCTCAAGGTGACATCATGAAAGCTCCTAACGATGAAAATGAGATTTCCAAAATACCTTTGCCTGCAATCCAATGGTCCAAGAAGGAAAGTGTCTCCATCAGAGAGATGCTTGATCCCATATTGGCTAACATTTTAGAGTGGTTGCACAAGCATGGCTTTGATATGTAATCCTATAGGACAGAGTCAGAAGGAGAGGAACCTTGCATGAAAGATAAACATGTGGCTATTCCCACTTCTTCCTGAAGAAGCCCTAGGATTAAGTTCACTATTGGAAAGAAGGATACATGGGCCTTCCAAGAAGAAGAGGTCACGAAATCTGAACCATCTCACTCGAAAGGAAAAGGGCTTATTTTTGAAGAGGTGGATTCCAAAGAAGAAGAAAATACAAGTGATGAATCTATTAAAGAAGAAGATTTTGAAAAAGAACACTCTAATGAGGAAGAAGATTCTATAGGAGAAAAATATTTTGAAGATCAAGAAGGTGATCAAGAAGAAGAGCAAGAGGGTGATAAATAGGAACTCGGGCATGATGAAGAATAGACTATATCTCCATATAAGAATGTAGTTGGGGATCTTCCCTAGACATCATCGCCCATAACTTCAAATGTTCCTCATACACCTCCTAATCCTAACACTCCACCTCCATTTCCTACATCACCTCCTACATCTATAATACCTGCAGTGGAAATTTCACAAGCCCCTATAGCATCAATCGTACATGATACTCCTCCATCAATTTCCAATATACAAACGGTTGATATTTTGTCAAGCCCTCCAACATCCATTCCTAGCATGTCTTCTCCATCCTATGATATCACTTCAAAATATGAATTCAATAGGTTCATGAATGAATCCTTGCATGGTCAACTCATTGTGCAATCTACTGGAGTAGTTATGACAAACACTACCCCAATTGTCACTATACCAGTCATTTCTTCAGAAGCAGTAATGACAAAAGAGTTGACGGTCAGCCAAGAAGCTCACACTTCCTCTCTTCCCCCTTGGTTGGTATCTCAAGTATCAAAAAAAAAAATCAAATGATCTCTCCAAAAGAGCTCGATCTTGAAGAGATAGCCCCTCCAAAAGCTAAGGGGAAGAGAAAGGAAAAACTGCATTCACGGCTTCATGTTCACAAGGCTAGTCATAAGTATGAGGAGATTGGTGTACCACCTCAAGAGGAAGGGGATGTAAATATGGAGGACTATACTATAATAAGAATCCAACTTGGAAAGGTCACAAATGAAAGTGCAAAGGCAGATGTATAGGTAACCTTGGATGCACTGGCAGGAAGGCTTGACAAAATGGAGCAAGCCCGAAACATGTACAAATAGAAGGCGAATCATTATGCCACTGTTTTAAGGAGACTTGCAGGATCCTCAATTAATGCACGACCTTTGGAAATGATAAGAGCTGAGGACCCAGTTGTGAAGAAGGCTGAGAAGTTTTATTCCAAAGGAAAAGTGTTATATGATTTTATTGATGAAATTATAGAACATGGTTCCTAGGTTATAATTGTTGTGGATGAAAAAGCTACCCAGATAGCCAAACTCAAAATAGAGATTGATAAGGAAGAAAGTGTTCTTTCCCAAGAGCGTAAAGAAATGGAAAAATTCTTGTTATTGTGGTCAAAAATGAAACAGGAAAAGCTCAACAAATTGGTGGAAGTTGGGGTAATTCTTAACAAGGAGAAATATGTAGAAGTAAGAGAATCACTCAAACACTATATCCAGGTAATCAAGTCTCTTACCGAAGATCTCCACCAAGTGCAATCAGATGTCAAAGGACATTGTGCTATCCTTGAAAAGGGGATTAAGGAGTTACCAGGATGACTCCTTGAAGAAAATTGTATCTTCCTCTCGGCCATTGAACTTTTTGAGATCTTCAAAGAATCCATCATGAAGCAAGCAGAGAGTGCATACTTTTCAAAGATCACTCTTTACAACCTCAAGACGCATCTTGACAGGTGAAAAAAGGTTCACTCATCCACCATGAGATCAATCACTAGAATTCACACCATTGTGGATTACACTGTTGGTTCGGATGAGACATTCATGCAAGAGGCCAAGAAGAAGTATGAAGAATTTCATGCCCAAAGCAAGGAACCATGAAGATTCTTGATCTCTAGTGTTAGATTTTTTGATGCTTCCCTTTATGCATCTTGTAAATATTTTTTGACATCTTAAATGTCTTTTTAGCAAATGTAATTACACTGAAAATCTAAGATGTAGTTTCACGAAGATGAATTACATTTTGACTTAGTCAAAGTTAGGTGAGATTTTCCTAAATTAGCTCACCTAACTTTCCTAATTTTACTCAACTATTTTCTTAGATTTTTTCTTCCCTCTCTTTTATAAATAAGAGGGATTTCTATTGTAATCTTTACCTTTAGTTTTTTGTAATGAAGTGCTGCCGTTTTTGAAGCATATTTGTGAAACTTTGTGTTCATGTTTGTGAATGAAAAATATGATCAATAAAGAAGATAATTGCATACTAGACTTTGCGTTGGAATCGATAATCTTGTGGATTGATCTTATTCTTAGTGGTTAGTAGATGAGATCTAAAGGGATTCAAATAGATTTATGTAAACTTTGTGTAACATTCTTTGTTTGAATTTATGTTTATGTTTGGATATTATTGTTGAATGATCTACAAGACTTTTTGCTTGCAATCGTTCATGTTGTTTGAGGAATTGTTGTGTCTAAGAAGACTTTTTGTTTCTAATACAACAAACGTTATAATTCTCACATATCCATCGTTGAAAAGCTATGGAATGACTTTGTTCCTTCGTGAGCTTTTCTCTCTTTATTTTATTGTTATTATTATCATACCTAGTATCTCTACACTTTTCTTTGACAAGATAGAGGTATTGGCATTACTGTTTGTTTTTAGTTTAAAGTTATTTTGAATCAAAACTATCAATTATGAATCATTGTAAAACATCTTCTTTGAAAAAAGAGAAGCATGAATGTGACACACCCCCCATTTCATAAGTGTAGCATACATTTTGTAAATTTTTAATTAGTTTTAATTAGCTTCTGTTATTAGTAAGAAGGGCACCTGCCCTTTCTAAAAGGAGAGATTATAGCTCACACAATTGTGGTTGAAATCTAGGTTGTGTAATCTATTGAAAAGTTGATTACATAATTTTCACCCAACAAATATTACTACACATAACCATGAATTAAATCATTACAATACACCAATTGTATAATCATCACATAGACTTCATATATAATATTACCAACCAACATGTTGAGAAACATCTTGAAACATGTTGGCAACAATTTTTTTCAATTGCTAATATTCTCCAATTTTCTAATAGTTGAACTTGGGGATTTAAAATTTGGCTAATAGTATAAGTTGTAAAGTGACTTGAATCACCACATTTTTACATTATTTCATTTTAGTCCTAGTTAAATTTCTAGGACATTCGTTTTTAAAATTTTAAACTCAAAAATTTGCCAATATATGCTACCTAATTAGATCATATTCATCTTGATTTTATGTAAAAGTAGAAAATGAAATAATTCGCCAATAATATTATATGATTATTGGTTACTTGAGGGCCATATTTCCAATTTTTAATCACCACCATTGATTTTATTTATAATCTAATGGTTGGGGTTGTATTCCATAGGTTAAAATGTACCCATGTAGCTCCATTTCCCATCAAGCCCAAAATTGTATTTGGGTTATTCAAGATTATAATCTAATGATTGGGGTTAAATTTTGTGAGCCAAAATATACCCACAAAGCTCCAATTCCCATGGGGTTTGAAATTACATTTGGGCCCCATGGGTATCAGAACTTTGTGGGTACATTTTGGCTTGTGAAATAGAACCAAAACCATTAGAAATAAAATCAACTTGGTGGAAAACAATTTAGGGATAATTTGAAATATTTAACGATTTATTTAAAATATTAAGGAATTATAGACATGAGCACTACACCTTAAACTATTCAATCACTACCACCCTCAAGACCTTATTTCTCCATAGAAATTTAATTTATTTGTGAAAGGATTCACCATGGTAATTAATGTATTTTCCTATTTTTCATCAATATTTTCCAAGGTCTTCTACAAATCTCTAGTGATTTAAAAAATCACCAATAAAATCAATACTATTTTCAAAAAGAAGGAAAGATTTAGCTATAGATTTTGTTTCAAAAATATAAACAATTTTCTAAAATTTTATATCTTTTTTCAAGGGGGTTTTCTTAAAGTTATCACTACATGTGGGTGGTCCAAAGACACCATGTTAGGAAAGAAACAAAGCCACAACCAAATATCACAATAAAAATAGTGAAGTTAAACCACCAATAAACAACCAAAGCAATACACACAAGCACAACCTAGCATCCCTTGATACATACAGCTCAAGGCTTCAAAGGGGAATGCAATTACAACATACCATTAGGAGACCATAAATTAGGATTTGACATTAGATTGGATAATGATGCATACTTTGGGGAATAGGTCAACTCTCTTAGTCATAAAAATAAAAAAATATAATATAAATTTCCCTAGTGAAAACCTTGATGAGGTGTTATTGAACAATAAAAAAGTAAAAATAAAAGAGGTATCCTCTAGTGAAAACCTCTTTAAGGTGATTAAGTTGACCTACCCTCAATAGCACCACATTATCAAGAAAGATCCACAATACTAGTTGAGGAAACAAAAGAAATCAATCTAGGCATTTAAGAATTCCCTAAGATCACCTTCATATCCTTTTGTCTCAATGATGAAGAAAAATAGGACATGTCAGTTTTCCTCCAGAAAGCATACAAGATGAGGAGCTTAACCTATCCTCAATAGTAACACATTATCAAGAAATATCAATAATAATATTTTAGGAAAAAAAATCAATCTAGGCACCAAAGAAGACCCTAAGATCACCTTCATAACCTCTCCCACAAATGAAGAAAAAGAAGACATAACAGTTTTCCTCCAAAATAAATACCAAAATGTTGCATGGTCTTATGTTGATATGTCAGGTCTTGATCTATCATTATTAGTGTGTCACTTAGAATTCTATCTTAATGCTAAATTAGTATGTAAAAACTTAGAAAAATGCATCCAAAAAATTCTCTTTTGGTAAAAGTAGAGTTACACAAACTTTTGGAAATGGGTTTTATACATCCTATTTATTATCTTGAATGGGTCTCAGACATTATTCTAGTTTCCAAAATCATTTGGGACCTCTAAGCTTGCACAAATTTTAGAGACCTAAATAAGGTAAGTCCAAAGGATGATTTCCCATTGCTAAACATTGATATCATAGTCAATCTTACTATGGGAAATTTGATGTTATCACTCATGGAAAAAAATTCAAGATACAACCAACTTAAAATATCCCTAGAAGATCAACATAAAACAAATTTTATCACTTCTTGGGCACATTTTCTATCAAGTGATGACTTTTCAGCTTAACAATATTTTGTGATCCATGTTTCTTGTTATTATGGAATATTGTGTTGATGATCTTTTGGGAAAATCTAGGACATGAAATAGACAAATCCAAATACTTAAACAAATATTTGACAGACTAGTGAAATATCAAGTATGCTTTAATCCCAAGAAATATGTCTTTGGTGTAACTTTAGAAAAAATCTTGGGTTTCATTGTGTCACATAGAGGAATCATAATAGATTCAGTAGAACTCAAAGCTATCCTTGAAATTCCTCCTCCCAAGACTTTAAAACAACTCAACAATCTTCAAGGAAATCTTCAAGCTATCCAATGCTTCATTACACAACTTGTAGATAAATACTAACCATTTTCACATCTCTGCAAGAAGATGATCTTTCAATGGGACACTCATTGTAAACATGAATTTAATCAAATCAAAGAATACCTAGCATCACTCCCTATTCTCATGCTACCCATTATAGGCAAGACCCTCTTGTTGTATATTTTTTCCACATCACTAACATTGAGAGCACTTTTAGCACAACATGATGAAAATGACAAAGAAAGAGTTATCTACTATTTCAATTGTACCTTAGTGGGATATGAGCTAAATTACACACCAATGAAATGGTCATGTCTAGTAGTTGTCTTTAATGCTTAGAAACTCAGACATCACATGCTCAATAGTAAAAAATATATCACGTCAAAGGTAGACAAGCCACTCAATTTTTTTTTATCTAAAGTAGCTTTTATTGGATGAATAAAAAATGGGCTATCCTAAGTGAATTTGAAATTGAGTATAAATATCACAAGGTAATCAAAGTTTGGGTGATAGGAGATCAACTAGTTGAAGCACCATTAGTAGTAGAACACACACTTATCTCATAATTTCTAGATGAAAAATATTTTTTTATCATCAAACAAATACAATTGAAATTATACTTTGATGGCTCCCACACTCAACATTGCTCAGGAGTAGGAGTTCTACTTATCAAACCTTAAGGAGATTACATCCCTAAAGAATACACACCATATTTTCAATGCACAAATAATGTAGTCAAGTATGAAGCCTTGAATACATAATGACTAGGAATTTCACTAGATATTACAACCCTTGTCCATGGCTAATAAAATATGAACGAGGTTTCGTTCAATTCAAAATATAATTGCTTCACTTTAAGCAATTCTATTTTGAATCGAATGGAATCTCTTACATATTGTCTTAGCCATAGACAAGGGTTGTAATCCCTAGTGAAATTCTGAGTCATATATTGCAACACTTTTATTTTTCTACCCTTTTCAATGTATAGTATGTTGGGAGGTTGCATTTTGATGAGATTTAACAATTGTTTCTAGTAGGTAGTGCAATGTATATTATTAATAAATAATTATCAAGTAAAAAAAAAATTAAGATCTTAAAAAATGAATCCCGAGGATTATCTTAAATAGATATATATCTAGTATTTAGTATTTTTATTTAAGGCAATGTTTTATAAGTAATTGATATATAATAATAATAATAAGTTGTGGCAAGAATGAAATTGGGTTCTTTGGATCACTAAAATTTAATAATATGATAAATATATAATATCATGAAAGATAAATTTAATGATATAATTATTGTAATTTACTATTTTATTATAAAGTATAAAAAAATTCAACAATTTTTTTTTTTTATAATTTTTAAAATTATTAAAAAATTATGTTATTTTTTATAATATTTAAATAAAAATAAATCTAATACTAAAATTATCTTAATTATGCTTGTTGAGTATTATATAAATAATAAGATATTTATCAATATCAATAGTATTAATTAGCAAATCAAATATTTATTGACAAATATAAAATCATACCTAATTGAGACCATCACTATTACTATTAATGAATGATAGATTAATAGACTATGACTATACAACTCTAAACACATCCCTAGTTGAATACACATTTATTTTATTTTTTCTTCCACTATATTTTTTTTTCTTAAAATAATATTATGTAAATTGTTTTATGTGAAACATAATATTTTTATACTTAAATCCTATAACTTAGCCAAACTATTAACACAACAAACTAAACTAATATTCAAACTTTTTTTAATAGGAATTTACATAAAACAATGTGGCATAACTTTGTCTATTGTGAAAACATGATACATTACATTTGATATAGCCATGTAATATGATCACTTAATATGGAAATATGACATGACATGTTCAATACAACCAAGCAATGCAACTCTGCTCAATGTTGAAAAGATGATAGAAAATTCTAGTTGATGTGGGCATGTATAGAAATCAAGATCCATCAATGTATAATGAGGAGTCTTTATCTACCACAAGTCACTATCTAAAATCCAAACCATGAAAAAGTGTTAGTGAAAATATATGCCCCCTCAAATTACTTTCGTACATAGTATGCAATGACTTGTAGGAGATGGAAAAATAAATCATGATAATGATAATGGTAAAAAAAATAAGATAATTGAATAAAATATAAGGAGATAGCCATATAATGCATGATATGATTGTTAGGAAGAGGTGTTTTGTTCACCTTATGTAATGTTATAATATAAAATTAATATTATTTGTGGTGCACCTAGGGGATCTAGTGATATGTGCATCACATAGGTTAGACATTTTTGGGGCCACTTTGTATGTTTTATGTAGCACTGGGATAAATATTTAATGGTAGTTTGTACAATAGAAAATATTTAATATTAAGAAAATTTTGTATCAAAAATTAAATGAGGGGGACGTGGTTTTGTAAACTCATGGTATTAGTCACATGATTTACGTAATATCACTTGATGGTTTTGTGCAAGCTTATTCTATAAAATAAATAACTTGTGTAGTTGTTGAGGTTGGTTATCATAACATTTGGCTTGTTGGCTAGGATGATTGAGCATCTCTTATTGGTTGAATATGTGAGAAGAAGAAGCTACCTTTGTGTGTCAGCTTTGCATCAAACTGTGTTCTTTTCCTATTCTCATTGTTTTGTAGTGTGATGTGTATGGACACTAGTGCACCATGTAGACATTTGTGCACCATGCTAGCACCCTGTGATGTTTCAACATTCAAATAGTTTTTTTGAGCAAGTTTTTTCGGTGGTAACGACCCAAGAGACCTTGTAATGGCTTGGGAAGCTTCCTTTCCCTCTTTAAAAATTGTCTTTTCAACTCATTTGGCCTTCTTCTCCTTCCAAGCTTCCATCTTGGATGTTCTCCTATCTTTCTCTTACTATCTTGTTTGCATAGCTCTCCTTTCTTGCTACAATAGCACTTTTAAGCTCCATTTACAACTCTTTCAAGCTCTCACAGTAATCCTTGCAACCCTCTTGGCTCTTGCAGCTATCTTTGTCTCCCTCCTTGGCTTCCTTAAGCCTTGCATGTGATACCTCTCTTATCTTATGCTTGTGAGCATCCTTGGATTTCACATATCCCCTCACAATTATATCTCTATTTGGTGTTACGGGTTCTCCTCCTTGAGCAGGGATTGATTTTATCACTCCATATTTGCTCAATTTGTTCACTTTCTCTATCTATCTGGCTGTCCATGAAGGTGGGAACACCAAAATAGGGGTTTGACTGAGGCAAACCCCTATACAACGCCAACATTTTCTATAGATCTTATGTATGCAGGTATTGAAGACATTCATTTGATGGAGGCTCCATTAATACTTGGGTTTTTTTTTAGTGTCTTCTATCTCTTATCCTCATTAGTCTTATCATCTACTTCACTTTATAGTAGTTTTGTTATATTCCATTACTTTTTCACATTCCAAGATTTCTTAGCAGTTAGAGTAGAAGTAGACACTTTGTCATTTTTTGCAACATTTTTTATTTTCTTTCCGTAAAATATGTCAATGCACCTTTGGGAATCCAGCACGTTGTGTTGTCATCCATGTGTTGTGTTGATGTCCTTTGGCCGAGAGCATGTCAGTTTGTCCAAAAAATTGTTGTGACCTACTCATTCCGATTTTGAAACTCTTGGTTTGTTCCTTGAGGCAATTTAGGGAAGTTTTCCCCTTGGGAATCTCTTGAGAATAAAGAGACTCATAAGTAGTGAATCCCCCTTCTCTACAAATATATGATTTCTACACCAATCTATTAGAGGAGATATGTGTAAAAGTTAAACTAATCATATAGTTACAAGGAAATGAAAACAAAAACATTATACCATGTAAAATAGATGAGGCTTTGTGGATTTTATTTAGGGGAAATGAAAGGATTAAATTGGTGAAACTTCACTTTGGCTATGAGAGAACTTCCATTAAACCCATTTTGATTGTGGTTGTGGAGTGTATTATGAGGTTTGTGACCCTTGAGGGTGATTATAAGAATATGTATGGATACCATTTTACTTTTCTAAATCATTTCAAACATAGAATGTTAGTCTCTATCTTTCTATCTCTTGGCCTCACTAGAACACTCTATCACTGAGAATTGGAGGAACCTAAAAATGCATGTCCTCATGAATGGATTATTCTGTTAATTATAAATTAATGAAATCTATGACCCTATCAATAAAAACTTGGGTAAAATAGAGAATATTAAAAATATTAAGAATCCTAGGGTTAAGGAAAACTCAGATTAGGACTCCTCAGAGGCTTGGAAGGAGGAAACTTGTGAGGATTGGGAAGATGAACATTTCTCTAGGAACTTTTTCCAAATTTTATATGATAATTCTACTAATTTATAGTATGCAAAATTCAAGGAGGTATCTACCCCTATAATAAAAATAAAGGGCAAGGAAGACACCCCCAAGGTGCTTAAGAAAAAAGGAAAAGGAAAATTGAATGCTTTGTAGTTTGGGGATTATGGGTGCTCAACTGATTGGAACAATGAAAGGATTGATTTCCAATAATATATTGTTGTTAGAACTAAATTCTAGATAAAAATGCAAAACCATCTCTAGAAGGAAAGAAAAAGAAAATATATGTAGTTCTGAAAAACTAGAGTTTGTTGACATTTCCATGGGGCTTGGGTTTGTGTTATCGATGAAGGAGAACAAGCCTATTAAGGGAGATAGATTTAGAGGTATTAAGAATGTTAAGGTGGTGGAGTTTGGTGTAGGTATCCCTTTTCCCCAAATTATTGATCCTACCCATAAATTCCCTGTGGAGTTCTTCATGGTTTCAAATGCAATTAATTCCAAAGGCTTAGAAGAGGCTCTAGACACCATTAGGGATGTTAATTCTCAAGATAGGCTATCCAAATGGTTCTATGTTGATATTAATCACACCAATATGAAGTTGGATATTCTACAAGGATGGGTGGTTAGGTTGAGGTTTGATGGTTGAAGGAGATAAAAATCCTGAAAGGATGGGAATCCATCTCCAAGGTTGAAAAAATGGAAATGGATTTGAGTTCCATATGAAATGACCTCAATGAAAAGGTGAAATGCATGGATAAGTAGAAATAATACATGGACGATAAAATTGTTGTAATGGAACAAGACATAAAAAAATATTAAACTTGTAACCTTGAGAGGGTGGTGAAGGTTAGCCAATGCTCAATCTAGAACAATGCTAAGGGGATTTGTATCCTCACTAAAAATATGAAGGACCTTTGCAGAGATAATATCAACTAGGGAAAAGATAAGATTCATGAGAAATTTTCTCCTAGTACTCACTCCCAAGGGAGAAAGAAGAAAAAATTTGAAGAGGAAAAGAAAGATCTGATGAGTTTTGTTAAACTCCAGAAGTAGTTCTACCAATAAGAATCAGATGTTGTTGAAACCTTGAAGAAACTTTAGTTATGCAGCTAGTTTATTTTCCCTATCTAGTTTTATTTTTTTATTTTTTTCGTGGGGCCATTGTAGGCTTCTTTTGTTGTTGTTTCTATTATTTTTTTGTTTCTATTATTTTCTTTCTAGTCAACTTATTGTAAATATTTCCATAGTCCTTTTAAAACTTGTTTTACCTCTAATAAAAAATATAGTGACTTACATGGGGAAAGCTCTTTAGGGCTTGAAAAAACTCATACTCCAAAGAAATTAAATGTATTATTTGGTAATAAAAGGTTACATTACGCTTACAAAATCTAATATTTTATATTTGTATCACCAACTAGACATCTAGATTGATTCTAGTAGCATAATAATACCTACAAAATTTACCATTAAAATAGCCATCTCAAGTACATGAAACCATCAAATGATAATTAGGATATCATGAGGTGAAACCACCCAAATATGGTACCAAAATCCTTAGTTAGAAACCCAACATCCAAATCATAAGATGATTCAAAATGCTAAAAATAACATATTCCTTTTGCCTATCAAAATCTCATCATAACCCACTAACCAACTTGGGTGCCACATTTTGGCTCCATCATCTTTATTTAAATATGTCTTATGGTGTATCACAATGTGTATCATAAGTTGCTCAATGTAGTATAGAAAAAAGTAACCCTTTTTCACACTTAATTTGAGAATAAGTGATATTGAATTAACCTAATTATGCCTCGATTTGGTGTTGTAATGTGTTGCACTTTCACATTGAATCTTCATCCCTTTTAACAAAATATACTTAAATTATACCTTATTTATGGTGTTGTAAAAAGTTGTATTACACTTTCACACTTATCTAGGGTTTCATTAATTAATTGTACATAATTGAGATTAATTGGCCCCTTTAATTCAAATATAAGCCTTATTAATGACACTTTATGAAAGATTGATCCCGACACCCAATAATGATATTGCATGAAATTTAATTTGGAAAATTTAAGGTCCTAGAAAATGGTGCTAGGATGCATTCACCTTTAGTGGCGAATGGGTCCTCTCCACATAGGACACCCCTTTCTTTGCATTTTTGACATGGTCTTTTGATGTTATTTCACCCCCCCGAAGCATGGTCCTAATAATTTGTGCTAGGACCCATTCGCCTTCAATGGCGAATGTGTCCTCCTCACATAGGACACCCCTTTTTTAATTTAATTTTGGTGGAATCGTAATGATTTTTAATCCTAGATCTAGTGTCAGCTTGAATTATTTGAATTTTGAGGTTAATCTCTAGATTTAGTATAAATATGAGGTTAATTCACATTGTTTCACCTAGCAACTTTGAGTATTTATGCATTATAGAAAGTTTGAGTTTACAAGAGCATTTCAAAGGCATTCAAAGGAATATTAGTGAAGTCTTATTGCAAAAATTCAAGATCATTTCATCATGTCAAAGGAATAGTGCATTCATACATGTTGTTGAGCTAAGATTGTTGATGTAGCATTGACAATCTACTTGCGAGCATAGTTTCACATCTTATTCAAGATCAATATCTACATTCTTCATGGCTACTTCATGTTAGTTTTTAGATTTACATTCCAAGACAACTTCCAAGGAATCAACATTTCATTGTTTCATGTTCTTGCTTCAATTTCATTATCTCATCATTTGGTTTAATTACCTAAAAGGGGTTTGACCTAGGCAAACCCCTATTCAATAACAATCAACAAGTTTTTCACCTCTTTGATGTGTGTTTGTAGGTTCATAGGTTAAAGATCAAGTGGAGAACAAGATTGAAGAAAAAATTTCAAAGTTGTCATCTACATTGCAAAAGCACAAAAAATGAAGCTACATGATTTTTTTTAGACTTTCAGGAGCTAAAAATTGGGGAGCTGGAAGTGTAGATCTTGAAGAATAGAACCTAGAAATCAGTTTTCCAAAACCCTAAAAGGACCCATTCGCCACTAAAGGTGAATGAGTCCTCAATGGGGCTTGAAGCAGTGAAAATCTGGGATCTAGGAGTGTAGATTGAGAGGAATAAAACCTAGAAGTCAGTTTTCAAAACCCTAACAGGGACCCATTCACCACTAAAGGTGAATGAGTCTTTTATGACCTAAAAATAAGTTTTATACAAGGTACACATTGTTTCAAGCTCTGAAAACTTCCCTTTTGTTGCTATAATAGTTAGGATTAGTTTTTTATTGTTATCTAGGAATTTTGACCCTCATAAATAGTGAAACACACATCTACTAAAAATTAGGTTCATCATTGATACCCTATTGATGGTGAACCTCTTTCTATGTTTCATTTTGGTGAACCTGACCTATTGAATATTGTAATTTTTTATTTTGGAAGTTTATTCTTGCATCCTATGTTAGATCTTGCATTCATTTGCATTTCACTTGCATTGAATTAGATCTCATTTAGGGTTTCTTGCTTGACATTCAAATTTGCATCTCATTTGGGGTTTAGAATTGCTTTGTTTTGTATTCTCTAAATCTGAAAAATACAAAAACAAATAAGTCATTTTACATAGTGTTTAGACCTCATACAATTGCATTTAAAAATCAAAAAAACATTGCATTTCAAATTAGGTCTTTGCATTCATCATTTTATTGCATTTTCACATTGCATTTCTAGAAATTTTGAAACTAAAAATTATTGTATCAAACCTAAAACTGAAAGACATTACAAAAAGCTTTAAAGTCATTCAAAAATAGTAAAAAAACCCTAATCAAGGACACATTCACCCTTACTGGCGAATGATTCCCTAATCGGGATGGACCTGAAATTTCTAGCATTTGAAACTCGTTGAAAAATACTTGCAAATCAGTAAAAATATCTTAAAAATCCTTATCCAGGACCCATTTGTCTTTACTGGTGAATGAGTCCTTGATAGGTCTTGATCTACATTTTCTAGGATTTGAAATCTTTGTTTTAGGATTTTGTTTTCTACTGTTACATTTCTATTTCAGTTTTTTGATTTCCTGTTTCATCAAATTCATTGAATTTAGCTAAAATTGCTTCATTTAGTGCATTGTCAAAATTCAAATTTGCATTTACAACATTTCATTTTCAGATTGTTTAGAATCTGAAATCTGCATTTACACATTTCATTATAGGTCATTGCATCACATGTGAAATTAATTTTCACAAAATGTTAGTATCTGTTTTTTCCAATTTTGTAAAGAAAAATTTATTTAATAAGCATGTTAGTCATTCATTCAAAATTTTTCCTAGTTATGAGAGTCTCTTAGTACAAGAGAGGGAACATGTTGATGCTTTCCTTAAACCTACACCCCCTCTTATCTCTCCTATTTTGGGAATGATGTGATAGAATATGAAAGCATAGACAATCATGATAGTCATATTTTCTCTTCTCCTAATACCACACCTACATGTGATGAAGGTATTTTGGTGTTAGAATATGCACTCATTAAGGACCATGACAATGTTGAAATTTCCTCTTCTATAAACTTTCCTATATTGGAAGATATTATAGCATAAGAGAATGAGATCATAGACACATTTCTAAACATCACCTTAGCTAATCTCCATTCATCTCTTGCTTGTGAGAATGTTTTAGTGAAAGAGGATGCAATTGTAAGGAATCATGATAGTCATATTGTAAGTAAGGACAATAGTTTGGTGTTAGATGATCGAACCTTTAAGATCTATGACAACCCTCTTTATTTTTCTTCCCCTGCCTATCCTAATTTGGAAGATATTATGAGACAATGGAATGAAATTATGGACAATCATGACAATCACATTTGCTTTTCTCCTAGTATATCTCCTAGTTGTGAAGAAGATACTTTGATAGAAAATCTAATCCATGAAAGTCATGAAAATATTAGTTGTCTCTCTTCCCCTAGGGAAAACCTGATTGAACAAGAGAATGACATCATTGATAAACAAGAAAACCCAACCATTGAGAAGTACAATACTTGTGATGAAGTTACTTTAGAGGAACCAAACATTGAATGTCATGAACATCTCCTTTGTTTTTCTCCTAAAAACTCTCCTACTAGGGGTGATATAATGGTCAAAGAAAATAAGACAATTGACAAATTTCCTTCAAATAATAGTGATGTGACTTCTTTAGATGATGGTCAAAATATGACACTAGACTCCCATTCATTAGAAAGACATCAAACTGACACCGCTAAGGTTATGAATGCACAAGTTTCCATTATATCCCCCTTGATTATTGGACCTCCTAAATACCCCGTGGGAAATCCTAAGAATCCTCTAATTATTTACCCACCCTCACAATGACCACAGACTCAAAACAAAATTGTCCTTATCCTTGAACCACCTAAGAATAATGTTTCACAGCAATCAAATTATAACATTGTTGCTCATACATATAACATGAGGAATAATCAGCAACCAAGACAAACAACTCAAACATGTCTCTCATTGCCTAACATTATCTTACCTAGTCCTCCTCATTTTCCTTTAAATAGTGGAAAGGAATATAATATTGTTCAACAACTTAAGAATACTCCTGCTAAGATATCCCTATCGGAACTTCTTCAAACATCACCCAGTTATCATAGTGAATAGTAGGGGGAAAGGGAGTGAACTTCACTCTCTTCTCCCATAGGTCATTCAATTATTTCCTATGAATCCTAATTGGATTGACTATCAACCTCAAAAGGTGAGTCAATTCTTAACAAGGAAGACCTAGGAGGGGGTTCTTTAAGCTTTTAGGGGTTCACCACCAAGTAACTACTTGGAAAAGACAAATAAGCATTCAACCTACAAAACCTAGTAATGCAAGCTAAATGAAGGATGTAAATGATGAAATTATGCAACAAGGAGTTATGATGTACCTATGAAGTTTGTAGATGTGACAAGGATTCCAGAAATGCAAAGAAGTTGTCAAAATATGCTAAGGAGGACTAAGACACCCTTACTGATGTCTTAGTTCCATAGTTATTTTTTGGGGCAGATGTGGAATCTTCGAATATCGAAACAGGATCAGAAAGAATCTCTAAAAAATTTCACCTAGAGGACTAAGATGCCCTTGCTACCGTATTAGTCTTGATCTGAATTTCTAAAATTTCAGAGTGTGATCCCGAGGTTTAAGATTTGCACTTTCTTCTCTACCAAGTCTTCAGATCTGAACCTATAAAATAACCTACAAAACAAAGGAATTTGGATTGATTGTTGATGGGGGTTTTCCTTTGTCAAACCCCTTGTTTGGTAATTAAACCTTGATGAAAAAGCATAAATATGAAAATGGAAATGTGTGTGTGCCCTAATCTTAAGTGTGTCTAAGATTATGCAACCTAGAACATGGAGAAGCCCTATTCAAATGTGTTAGAATAGAATTCCTAAGATGCAAATGTAAATGACCTATAAAGGAGATTTCTAATCACCCTAACAATTCATAAACATGAAATGTATCTTCCTTAGGCAGAAAATAGAACAACAATGGAAGATGGAATAAATCAAGAAACAAGTCTTTAGGCTTGGGAGAATATCTAGTCACATCTCCAACCTAGAATCTCTCATGATCCTCAATAGGAATCCATTATTACTCTTAGGAAATGCTAGATCTTGGATTTTAAAATGGACTTGAAAAACTTGCAAAAACACAATAGAAGGTTGCTACAAGACTTGAAACTCTCCTTCAACTTGCTTCCTTATCTCAACTTTCTTAAACTTACTTCTCTTATTCAAAGCTTATTTTAAAATGGGGTGTGAATCTTACTTTTATATGCACTCCTATCTAATAACCCAATTATTAGATCCAAAAGGCTAAAAAAATGCTAATTTAAATCAAATATTTTCATTTCCAACTCTTAATTCTCAAAAATAAAGCCCCTGAGACTAAGAAACCCTAAGTGGCATCTTCATCCCACTAGATGGCACTAAGACACCACCAAGGTCATCTTGGTCCCACAAAGCCTATTTTGCAATTTTGAAAGGTGTGTTACCAAGATTAACAATTGTTTATGGATTTTTTAGGTGCAAAGTTGAAATATGCCTCGAGATGCACAAAAAAGGATCTTAGGGGCCCATAACAAGTGACCTAAATGGAATTCAATGCAAGGGATACTAAGATAGGTCCAAATTAAGTGTGAAAATGCAAAGGTATACATTTTTATACACTACATTTAGCCCCCTTTAGTGCCCATATGACACTATGTGCATATGCAAGCTAAAGTACTTCAACAAGTAACTTTATAAAAGGATACTCATATGGATTTGTTAGGGAGAATGAATCCCCCACTGTAGTTACCTACAAAACCATAATGTTAGGAACCACATTCTGCATCACAAATTCGTTAATAGCTCAAATATAATCCTCTTATCTAAATTTCCTAGAAAATTAAATTCGAGGGTAGATGTATGCTCCCCCTTAATTTCGCTTGCTTTATGGAGGCAGAATTAAGGTAGCAATCCAACCACATCGAATTGCACAAGTCCATCATATGTAAATTAATTATTCTTATGATTTCTATCTCGCAGGGCCCATGATAGATCTGAAGGACCTATTCCGACGTGTAGTTGTCATGATAGTGCCACCCCTTCGTGAAAATGAGGCTAGATCCATAGAGTACATGCCCCCACCATTCATGGAACAATGCATGGAACTGTTTGAGCCTTATGTGAGACTCAGGGGGCATATGATGGCATATCTAGGCCCACTGATTGAGTTGAGGGTCAGGTATCAACACTGCTAGTGGAGTTAGAGGAGGCTTGAGTAGCTCAAATATCTAAGAGAGAGGCTATCTTACAGTCAAAGATTGAGCAACTTTAGAGAGAGAATACTAGAATCTAGGCTAATAGAGACTGCACAGAGCGAGAGCGTGTGGAGGCACCGATACGCGAAGGTGAGCTACATGGGTCACTACAGACTATGTCAGAGATAGTTAGCATGAGTAGATCCTGATCACACACCACCAACTCTCAATGGGCACGAACACCACATCCTGAGGGATCCAGTAGTCATAGGCCATAGTGACATTGTACTATTGATGAGATGTATTTAAAACTTTTGATATATATATGAGAATGCTTGAATTTTATATTTATGTGTTAGATGGTAATGTGATTTATTAAATAATCTTTGTTAGAATATTCAATAAATATCTCCATGATCTAACATGTCTTTTCTTAAGTTTTCTCAAATTTATGATGCATTATGTTATGCTAAATTAAATGCACTTATGATTTAATTGTAGAACATTAAATGCCAATAAGGATTTAGCGTAACATAACATACACCATAAGGTCTAAATAGCATGATACTTGAATTAAGAATCCAAAACCACATTGGAACCACTACCCCGCAATTCAAGACACAAAGAACTATGTGTCGGAACAAAGCAAGTGCAAGAAACAATGGAATACTATCCATTTCTCTAACAACACTACTTTAAAACTCACACTATTTAGAAATGCTACATGTAGTACCGATACAAATGTGTGGCATTAATAGGTTCCCGAAGAGGTGTACCATCCATTTCGGATATCAAGTATGCTCCAAACCCATAGCTCTCTTGAACTACATAAGGTCCTAACCAATTAGGGCTAAAATTTCCTTTCTTTGTCGAGTTAGCATTGACATTTTACTGATTTTCATATAACAACAAATAACCCTTGGTGAATGAACAAGGGATGACATGTTCATTATAACTTCATTGCATTTTCTTATTATAAGCTTGAAGATATTTGAGGGTGTTGTTGCACCTTTCATCGAGCATTTCAAGTTGGTGTAATTGTTGTTCCCTATAAGTATTGTCATCAATTAGCCCTTGAAGAGTGATTCTTAACGAGGGAATCTCTAACTCTAGGGGCATAATTGCCTCAGCACCATAAACAAGGTTGTAAGGTGTGTTTCATGCCGAAGTTATGATACTAGTACGATAAGCCCATAATGTGTACGTTAATTTCATATGCCAACCTTTATTATGTTTTTTCACTATTTTTCATAGAATTTGTTCAAGAGTTTTATTAGTTGATTCGGCTTGTCCATTAGATTGTGGGTAGTAAGGCATTGAGAATCGATGTTGTATATAAAATGTTTCCAAGAACTTCTTCACATCATTATTCTTAAATGGTGTTCCATTGTCTGAAACTAACGTGGAAGGAAGTCCAAAGTGAGCAATAATGTGTTCTAATATGAAACAATATATTACATCGGCAGTTGTTGAATGCAAGGGAATAGCTTCTACCCATTTTGTGAAATAATCCATTTCCAATTATAAATGTATGCCATGTGAATGAGGGTGGATATATTTTTCCAATAATATCCAAACCCCATACCAAGAATGGCCAAATAGGAACTTGTGTGCGAAGCTCGAAGGCAAGATCATGAATTAAGTTTTGATGCTCTCGAAACTTGTGACATTTCTTAACGTATTCAAACCAATCTCATTCCATGTTTTTCCAATAATATCCTATGTGGATTAGCTTTTGAACTAATGATCTTCCTCCAAAATGCACCCCACAAGCACCTGCATGAGCTTATTCAAGTTCTATAGGGATTTCAGATTGTTTAAGACACCTTGGAAAAAGTCCATCAAAGGACCGCTTATATAAGATGTCCGCCAAGATAATGTATCTAGATGCAAATTTTTGAAGATGAGAACAAGTTTTTTTATTTTTTAGCTCAGGAAAGGTACCGTCTTTCAAATAATTGAATATCATATCACCATTTACTCAATTTTTTGATTGTTGTTGCTAACACTTCGTCTATTTTATCTTTGATTGATGATTTCATAATTGTATGGAAAATGAAGGTGAAGTATTTTGAAGGATCTTGAGGGGAAATAAGAGAAGTGAAATTTTCCATTGCATGTGCATAATGATTATCTTTTCAAGGGATGTTATCAATGGTGAAGGATTCAAACTTCTCTAACAATTTCACTGTGAGATCCCTATATTTTGATAATTTGTCATGTTTTGTTTGATATGTTCCATTTATTTGTTTAAGGATTAATTGTGAATCACCAAATATCTTAATGTCTCTAGCGCCCATAAGCGACATGCAGTCCAGCGATTAACACCTCATACTCAATACTGTTGTTTGTACATAGGAAATTTAACTGATATGATAAAGGAAAAGGATCTTTTGTGAGCAGTTTTATTCTAACCCCCGCGCCAGAGCCAGTTCTGTACCTAGATCCATTAAAATACAATTCCAATGTATTTTCTTCAATTGTTAACACATTATCATCAAGGAAAGAATCATTACCAGGGAATGCTAAAGGAGAAGGAGCATCAGCCAACTGGTCGGTCAAGACATGACCCTTAATTGATTTTTGTGAAATAAATTTTGGGTCAAATTCATTCAACAACATTATTGACTTCGCTAAGTGTCCGGATAAATTTGTTTTAGTGAAGAGGTGTTTAATGGGTCAAACTTTTTCATTACTTGTATTTCAACATTTAATAAGTAGTGTTGCAACTTACTAGTAACAAATACAAGGGCCAAACATTGTTTATCTATTGTTGTGTATCATTTCTCATAATCAATCAATGTTCAACTAATGTAATAAACATGATGTTCTTTACCCTTTTCATCTTGTTGAGCCAACAATGCTGCAAGAGCATGGGCTGATGTGGATGTATAAAGGATGAATGGTTTGTTTTGCATAGCGGGTTGTGAAATAGGTGGAGTGACAAGATAGTCTTTCAAACTCTCAAAATCCTATTTACAATCCTCATTCTAATCAAAGTGTATGCCTTTCTTGAGAAGACGTGTAAATGGTAATGTTCAATCTGCTAAGGATGCTACAAATCGTTGAATGGCTTGAAGTCTTCCATGTAAGGTACGAAATTGAGAGATATTTCTAGGAGGAAACATGTTAATGATAGCATCAATTTTCTTTGTGTCCACCTCAATGCCTCTACGAGATACGATAAAACCTAAAAATTTTCCACTATCCACACTAAAGACACACTTTTTCAGATTCAATCTCATGTTGTATTTTTCAATTCACTCAAAGACCTTCCAAAGAACATTCACATTATCTTTCCTTGTTAAATATTTAGCTATAATATCATCAACATAATCTTCCAAAATCTTATGTATGTAATCGTGGAATATTAGTGTTATAGCTCATTGATATGTTGCACTCGCATTGTTCAATCCAAAAGGCATCATAACCTACTGATCTTGAGGGTTGATGAAGATATGATTGTATCCAAAAAAATCCATCCATGAATGAAAACAAAGAATGTCCCGCGGTTGATTCTACTATCATGTCAATATTAGGAAGGGGAGAGTCATCTTTTAAAGATGCTTTGTTCAAATCATGAAAATCCATACACATCCTAATACAATTGTCAGGTTTTGCGACTACAAAATTTTTTGAGATCCAAGTAGAAAAATCCATAGGTATTATGAAACCAGACTTAAGGAGTTTTTCAATGTATTCCTTAACCAGCAAGGCTATTTTAGGGTTCATTTTGCAATTTTTTTGTCTAACAGGCTTAGCCTTTTCAACAAGGACTATGCTGGGTGTTACAATCTTAGGTTCAATTCCTGACATATCAGAATAAGTCCAAGAATTTTTTTTGGGAAAGTCATGAAGCAAATTTGCAGTATCCTCTTGTTCTCCATCATCAAGGAATTTTCCTATCTTAATGAATTTCTCTTTATCATTGATGTCTATTGCTATATCCATAGTATCCCCTAAAGGAAGCGCATTTGATCTCAAAAAATCAAGGTTGTATTCTTCATTATTCATGTCTATCTCACTATTCTCCTTTTCTCCATATTTCTGTTTGGTACTAATCATAGCACATGTAACCTTTGTCTTGTGAGGAGTAAATGGTTTATCATAAGATCCTAGCATTTTTTTCAAGGATTCGTCATCTTCACAGTATTCCCATGATGGTTCAAAATTCATATCAAGCATTTCTAGATGCTTCAAGGTAAGATTGATTTTTTTTACCCATAACAGTGTTGATGTTTAATGAAGGTCTCATGTTTACTTGTGTTATCTTAGAAGGACAGTATCCCAAACCATTTTTTATTTCTTGCATGTTAGGTTCCATAGGAACATGAATTCCTTTTTCTTTCTTTCCACATCCTTTTCCACTATACCCCAATTGTTTCATAAGTTCATAACCTCAACCATAAATTTTTTCCATTTCTTTCGGGTTTGGTGGTTATTGATAACCTCTCATCAAAGTTTGTTTTGTAGCTTGTGTCTTCTTCAAGAGTAGATGAGGTAGATGCTTGTGAGTTTTCTCCTTATTTTTGTGTTGACATAACCATTGATTATTTTTCTTTTTCATCCTTTTTTCATGTGATTATATATTCTCCCATAAATGAAGGTGTGAACTCCAAAGAACCCCAATCATCATCTGATAATTTTGACATTGTTTCCATCTCTTGTGTTTCTTTTTGTATAGGGTCTATTTTTTATGTTGGAATTAATGTGTTCAGAGGACTAGTGGTTCCATTTTCAATTTGTAAACAAATTTTAGGCTCAGGGTCCATTTCAATTTTCTATATCTTGTTCTTATATACATACTTCATGATATGATAAAGAGTTCAAGGCGCCGCATGCATCTCATGAATCCATGGTCTTCAAACATCACCTAGTTATCATAGTGAACTATAGGGGGGGAAGGGGGTGAAATTCACTCTCTTCTCCTCTAGGTCATTCAATTATGTCCTAGTAATCCTAATTGGATTGAATATCAACCTCATAGGTGATTCAATTCTCAACAAGGAAGACCTAGGAGTGTGTTCTTTAAGATTTTAGGGGTTCACCACCAAGCAACTACTTGGAAAAGACAAATAAGCATTCAACCTAAAAAACCTAGTAATGCAAGCTAAATGAAGGATGCAAATGATAAAATTATGCAACAGGGAGTTATGATGTATGTACCTAGAAAGTCCGAAGATGTGAGAAGGATTCCAGAAATCCAAAGAAGCTGTCAAAATATGTTGAGGACTAAGACGCTCTTGTTGTTGTCTTAGTCTCGCTACTATTTTTTGGGGAAGATGCAAAATCTTTGGATGCTAGAATAGGATCTAAAATAATCTTTTTAAAATTACACATAGAGGACTAAGATTCCCTTACTACCTTCTTAGTCCCAATCTAAATTTCTAACTAATTTGAGTGTGATCCCGAGGTTTAAGGTCTGCACTTCCTTCTCTGCCAGGACTTTAGATCTGAACCTATAAAATAACCTGCAAAACAAAGGAATTTGGATTAATTTTTGATGGGGGTTTTCCCTAGTCAAACCCCTTGTTTGGTAATTAAACCTTGATTGAAAATCATAAATCTGAAAATGGAAATGTGTGTGTGCCTTAATCTTAGGTGTGTCTAAGATTATGCAAGTTAGAACATGGAGAAACCCTATTCAAATGTGTTAGAATAGAATTCCAAAGATGCAAATGTAAATTACCTATAAAGGATATCTCTAATCACCCTAACAATTCATAAACATGAAATGTACCTTCCCTAGGTAGAAAATAGAACAACAATGGAAGATGGAATCAATAAAGTGTTCGGAATTGTATGCAGAAAAATATCAATTATATGCAAATAAAGATTAAACAAAGGAATTAAAAACACATAAATAATAACAGCAAGAGACAATATTTAATGGGGTTCACCCAAACTTCGGCTACATCCACCAACAAAGAGTCCAATATTATTATCCAATAAATCGAACCGATTACAACCAATAATCCTTGCAACTCAATACCAATGCAAATGCTACAATACAGTGTCAACAGAAACCCTAATCCTTAGCCTTTTATCAAGACTTATGTCGGTTACAAAATAGG
>VDFB02071630.1:0-65461 GCA_007258455.2 Sequoia sempervirens
ATCTTTTCTATTATTGCCCACCAAGCAGTGGGATTTTTTATCTATATATACTGCTTCTTCCTTCTGAAAAGGAGTTTGGAAGATACAAAAAAAATAGGGGAAAGACACCAGGCCTTTTGTATTGCTTTTAGATTATTGTATAATACTTTCAGACTGTGTCATTGTTTGGCCTTTATGTTTTCTTAGGCTATTTGATAAAACATTATACTGTGTCATTATTATACTGAATTGTTTATTTGCAGAACTTCTATGATTTGAATACAAATTTACTGGTTTAGACCATTTCTTTCACTCTTCTTTTCAGTAAATGTGTATGAGAATTATTTTATGTCATTGAATAAATTATTTAGGTTTTCATCTTTGATTTATGTTATTCTGGGACATAGCAGATTGTTGAACGGGCCCTTAAATCGCATCCAAAAGATAGATTTATCATGCCTTACATCTAAGTCTTGGTGCATCGCCTTTGTTAGATTTTATTTTTTATATCTCCTTCCTTTTCCCATTCTAAAACCCCAATTACAGAAGAAGCCGACTTCTTTAAAAATCTGGAGGTCACTCAGTTTAGCGCAATTAGTCCCCCCATTAACTGAGTTTCCCATAAAGGTTGTTACCTTGCCAATTTTTGGCATCAACATTATCCATTCTTCTAGTGAGAAATTATTTTAATCTATTTCTAACATTTTTTCTATATCTAATGTATTCGCTCTTGATACACCTTAACTTTTAGAGAACTCTCCTCTTCATTCTCCTTTTTAGGTTCACATGGTTGAGATAGTGAATCCTTTCACTTCTTGCATTGCTTAATTCCACTCCCACATTTTCTCAATTGGTTGTCTTGCTACCTATTATGTAACACACATAACTCTCTTCATTTTCTTGTTGTCATTCTATGGTAGCACAACTTCAAGTATACCTGTCTTATCTTATTTTTGGTCACAACACAAGATTTTTCATCTTTATTGTCCTCACTCATACACTAAGGACACATAGAACAAGTTTTAGGGGAAAACACCCTATATGTTTCCTTCCTAAGGAACTTTTCCTTTCTCTACACCACTTTGTCTACCTTAAAATCAATTGCTTATACTTCTATGTAATTCTTTTAAGGAGGCATACATCTACCATTCTCACATTTTGACATGATTTCCTAACATTTATAGCATGTGGTCCCAAGTATAGGGTATGCTTGGGCTTGATCACCCTCATCTTAGATCACATAGTAATAGAGAATGCTAGTCCAAGCAATCCTACATTCCACAAAAAACATTCAAATCACCTAGCAACAAAGTGCACTAGTATAAGTGATTTTCCTCACCAATTGATTCTCATTATTCCTACTAAAAGAGCATGCTAGTTCCTATATCATGTGCATTATATTCTCATGACTCTTAGTGAAAGAGAAATCTAGTTATTGAATCATGATTTTTATTCTCATGACTCCTAGAAATAGAGTAAGCTAAATCTTAAGTCATGTATTATTTTTTATATTGATTACTTCTCTTTTTTCATGTATATCAAACTATTATTATTCTAGGATAAACATTTGAATTGTTACATTCTTCTCATCATATAAGATTCCTCTATTTGTTATTGAATGTGTATGTTAATTTTAATTTCTATAAACATGTGATTTTGTGATGTATTTATTTTATAGGTTTTGTGATTTCTACATATTTGTGTTGCAAGTCATGTTTTCTAACACTATTTATGTTAGAAGTTTTTATTATCTAATATATGGTTTTGCATATTCTTGGTGGGGGCATGAGCCTTCTTGATCAAGGCCATTGTTGCATATCACTTTCATATCCTTTAATGATTTTATTTACTTTATTTGTGTACTTTAATATAGCTTGTCACTTAGTGACATTAGCCCACTATAGTGGGGAAAATGTAATATAAATAATTGCATACCCTACAATTTTGACATTACAAATTGTTCTTATTTTAATGCCCATTAATATAGCAAATTTTGAGAATCATTTTATCCCAACCTTGGCCTTTTCTTTTACCAATTGTCTAATTTTTACATCACATTCAAATTCTTCTCATTAATATGGAATCACTTGTGAAATTTTGAGCATTTTCTCTAAGATTACAAAAATTGAGTCATTGCTCTCCTATCTAGTTGCTTGATATTTGTTACACCCCAATTGTGAAGTTATTATTTACTATTACTACATAGGGTAAATATGAATGTAATGTGAATTCTGGAGATGAATAAATTATGCTTGTACCTTACTATCAATATGAATGTTATCTCATGTGATGTTATCTCATTTGATGTTACCTCAGTTGATGTTATTCATGGTGAAATACTACATATATGTGAATGAATGGTTATTGAATTATTATTATTCTAACTTTGGAGATATCCATATGTATATGTATAGTATATGCATGTATCCATATGTATATGTATATCAATACATGTGTATGTTGGCAAATGGACACGCTCATATGGATGCATCGATATAGATATACCTACACATACGTGTACATAGAGGCATATACATTTATACATATATATTTATGCACACATTCAAGATAATGTGTTTATTATATACTATCTTGCCTGTACTTATATATATATATATATATAACCATTAATATATATATATATATATATATATATTAATATTAATATATATATAACCATTAATATTAATATATATATATATAACCATTAAATATTTATATATATATAACCATTAATATTAATATATATATATATATATGTATGTATAAATACATGATGGTATTTAATATATATGTATATAATGTATATATATATTATATATATATAATAATATATATTTAACATAATATATATGTTATTAGGATTCAACCATCTCTTATTCAATAGAAACCATTTATAAAGGTTGTTATAGTCGATAGAGACTATGCGAATGAGATCGATAATAGTCATTATTGACTATGTCAAATGAAGCCGCTAATGACTGTTTGTGTAAATCGATTATCATACTGTATGACACGCGATTTATAACATTGTATTGTTGTCAATGATATGCTTGACTTGGTCGACGCCATTAGTAAGACCAACCTTGACTTTGTCTAACATATTTATATGTTCAAGTCGATCCATCCTCTAAGAAGTTCGATGGAAACTTGTTGTCATAAAATGGAAGTTGACTAATTCTTTTGGCAGTTAAACTGCACCAAATATGAAGGAAATGGAAATGGCATCACCTTTGAATTTAAGTTGTTGTAGATGTCTTTTCATTGTGACAATTTGAATTATGCATATGCAGATTGAATAAATCTTCAAATTGTTGTCACTAAACAAGTTGACTTGTAGGTGATTATGTTGAGTATTAGCTTAAGAAATCACCACCTTTTTGATATGTTTCATGTGTTGCTTTGCATGGAGCTTTCTATCCATTAACATGCCTAAACTGTAGGCTTTAAGGTGATCAAATTGCTCTATAAATAGCTGAACCATTTCATTTGGAAGGGACGCATTCTTCCATAAGATAATACATCTTTTGCAATTTATATTTTTGTATTTTTCCAGCCATACTTTGCTTTGCATTAAGAGAGAGAAACGAAGTGAGTTCATATAGTTTGAGAGGAGATCATATTTGAGAGGAGATTATATTTTGAGAGGAGTAAGCTATCAACTTGAGAGGTAGAGTTATAGTGGCATTCCTGAGAAGTTGTTTACCAAGCTTGCTGCTATTGGAAAATGTTGCATTGCTGCCATTTGATTTGGATAAGCAATAACAGGCAAGGGGATCTCTTCTTCTTTGTTATTTTAATGTTGAATAATGTGTCTTTCATGCATGGTTGAGATGTCTTTCTCAGTATATGCATTAGAGAAATTAGATTATTTTGAAAAGGAAATTGAAGCTATTATGTTGTTTTTATAATGTGTTTTTAAGTACTCCATAGGAGGAGATGGGTGTTTATCATAGGTATTATATACTAGGTATGATTGAACATGAAAAGAACATATGGTGTATTTAGCTAAGTTATTGATTTAAATAGGAAAGCTTGTGTTTACTTCTTGGATAGATAATCTAGTATGGGAGGGAGTTTAAGTACTTACATGTAAGTAGGGTTAATCCAAGTATATAGGTTATATTTGGAATGATGGACTCCATTGAGGAAATACCTAGCTTGTTTACTTACTAGTTAAGTAGGTTAATTCCAAGTAGATTATTATCTTGATAGGTTATCTGGGATGATGGACTATCCATTGAAGGAAATACCTATGTGTAGCTTAAGATAGCCTTAAGTCAAATCATCTCTGAGTAGTGTATGTGATAGATGACTTCATTTGAAGTACTGAATGAGAACACTTTGGCCAAAGTAGTGTGAATTTTTGAGACTCCTCTAGATTGTGTGACTACCGAGACTACACTATCAGTTCACCGTGATCCAGTGTTACATGCTAGTTCTAGATTGTGGGATTACAAGGATCTAGTTATATAGGACACAACACTGCTCAATTGGTTGTCGTTATCAATTACATTCCACAATCTACTGCTGTGAAGGCCTTCATGGGTAACGGTGCTGATGAAATGCAAATGACAGGATCTGGTATATTATATATGTGGTTGATCTCATTGATTGTCAATATTATCTTCTTTTGTGGTTCTTTAATATTATATTAACTGCTGTATATCATTTAACTTTATATATTATCTGATACCATATTATATGGTTCTTCTTGATTTTGTGGTTTGATGGTGTAATAAATAGTTATTATTTATTAATTATTTCATTGGTGTGATCTGGTGATCAGTGGATGGTTTGGTGTCAGGTTTTATCTGGGTTTTCTTTTCTTTGATATGAATTTGGTTTTACATTTTTGTTTACCATATTCTAGTAAATTAAATTTTAACAACCCAAATCAAATTATTGTAATCTATAATTTAACATAGTTTAAATTATTCTTTATAGTGAATAGTGTGTATTTAAATAATTTTGTATCTTTTATGAACCCATGTAAGGATAATAAAATCTAAGTTATTAGCAAGAAAAAAAATAGGTATGGGTCATCAAATCAAAATGCATCATCATATCCTTGAAAATATCAAAATTTGAAAATAAGTTTTTAAAGAGCAACAATACAAAGGAACATGTGAATCAACTAGTTACCACAACTACTTTTGCATCTTTTAAAAAAACTACTCCTAGGAATTTTTTTTGAGTTACAAGAATCCTTGGATTATGTGCTACAAAGTTTACTTGGTGCTAACTTGATTACTGTTTAGACTTAAATTATAGTTAGAAACACAAGTTTCAGTATAAGGTAATAACACCTAGGATATTGAACTACTCAATTTATCTACTAGGTAGATCTTGAGTTCCACTTCTTTGTTATGGATTTGGTTTTTCACTCACCTTTACCAAATTATAGTAATTTAAATTTTTACAGCCCAACTCACATTAATATAATCTAGAACTTATTATAGTTCAAATTCTTCTTTAGATTTTGGTGAATATGTTTTTTTATTACATTCTATTTTCTTTCAAAAGATATATATATATATATATATAAAATATTCTACCATAAAACATATTCCATCATCCTAAAGGAGTAAAATGGTGGCCTTCGGCCAAACTCATTTACACTTTTCACATTGTTGTTGTCCTAGTCGCATGTTGTCATCTAGAAAAAAATGAAAATTGATAGTATATTCTACATTAACCAAGAGGCAAGAACAATAACACCAAATAAAGAAATACCAGAATACACAAGAATGATGAAAAATAATCTAATCTATGTGTTTTGAAATGAGAAATAGAAACAAAGAATGAGAGAAAGAAAATACAAATCTTTGTACAAGATAATCACCAAGATACTTATAGCTAGGACAAGAAAAAAAATTGTGACTCCTTGGGACCTTTCCAAGAATGATCAAGCCCATATTTTGGTCTTTAAACCTCCATGGGTAGTCAAATAAAATATGGAGATTGAAGAGTGTGTGTGCTTAGTCTACATACATCTAGGAATAAGAAAATTAATGCTAAAATAAGTGCTAAATCCTTGGTTTATAGCGAATAACACCCTAGTGTGTGTATTGGATTAAAGAAGAGGAGGTGATGGTCACCACGAGATGTAAAAAAAATAGACAAATTCATGATATAGAAGATTAGTGGAAATACTATTCAAAAATTAACAAGAACTCATCAAAAAAATATTAAAATCAAGATGAAGAAGAAAGAAATGAGTGCATAGATATGTTAATGAGAATCCAATAGCATGTAACCTTAGTAATTTTCAATAGTAGAGTTTACTCAACAATATGGAGCTAAGCAAGAGAGAGTAGCATGTGTTAGAGAATTGAGATTCAAAAATTACTCTCAAAAGATTAATGGGAATGTTGAAATATCACATTCAAATCCGAAATACATTTTTCAAATAGATAGACACTACAACAAGCAATAGCAAGTAGTTAGGAAAGAAACTAATGGCTAAAATTTTGAAAACTCATGGGATCCCAACATATCCTGTCGGTATCATGGAGAAGTACTTAATATTTGACATGTGGTTCTAGGTTAACCAAAAGAAGCAAAATGTGGTGTAGAAATTAAAAAATTGGTGAAGGAGAAGGTTGGGACTCAACTAAAATTATCCATAAAGCACCAATTTTAGTTTCCAATATGGATAATTGTAGTGTCAAAATTTTAGACTATGTAGTTTCCAAATTTAAATATTCCCTATATTTTGCATTTCAAAATTTAGTGAGTAATCATTTTAGAGAATAAAAATTGAATTCTTACAACATAGTCACTAATGTGCTCATGGGTGCTTTGACACACCCAAATTGATAAAAAAAATAGTGACTCTAAGCCCCATATTAATTTTGAATTACTTTAAGAATACTTTTTCAAACCATCAAATGTATGAATAGACCTATGAGGTAATGAAAATAATGAATTACTAGCATAATCCTATAAGATTTGTGAAAATAACTTAGCTAATAGCTTGTCCTCATATAAAAATTCTACACATGTGGTAGTAAAAGATCTCAAAAGTATATTTGGGCACCTTTTTCAATTATATTTTTCAAAATGATATAACACAAATCACATGGAAAGAGGATGTGTAATAATCCATATGATAGTGGTGTATATCTAGCATCCTTAAATTCCTCGCCATCTTGTTCATTTGGTCTTGCATCCACTCTTTTCTCTACTTGATCTATCTTTTTCCTAAATTCATTTTGGGTAGAGGAGGGATTGGGGACAAGATAAGGTCGAGGACCTCCAAGGCAAGTGTAAATACATGGTTGGTATGAGGAATGAAAGTGGAAATAGCTTTGGGAAAGAGGCATAAAGGGGAAAGCACATTGAAGTGTGCTTTGATATTGATAAAGGGATGAAATGAGGGGTGGACATTATAGAAGAGTGAGTAATGGAAATAAAAATGGCAAAAGTGAAAGATAGGTGGGGTAGTGGTAGACAAAATAAAAATAGTGTTGGACATTGGTATCTTAGGAGGGGTATAGTGAGGAGGAAAGATGAATAAAGGTTGAATTTTATGTGGTGGGATACTAATGGAGGTAGAGGTAATACTGTGGAGTGGAACACCAATACTTGGAGTGATGGTAGAAGATGGAGCAATGGTAGGAGGGACGTATATTCACTAAAAATAATGAATATGGTATTTTTTTTGCAACCATAGTTTATAAAACCTCTAGAACTTTATCTTCTTGATAAATAGATTGTGGATCATGTCTATAAATTGTTTTGAGTTCTTCACATGAGCCAAATTGGCAAGTTCATTGGGTTTCAGTTGAGCACTCCTTAAAGTAAAATTAGAATCATGTATAACTCATGACATAGACAATATAATATATGGCTTATGAAACATAAAAAATAAAGCACAATAGAAATTTTTTAAAGCTAAAAATTAAAAAAACATTAGTGATGTCTCATAATTGATAAAAATAAGTTATCCCCCTCATTTATGGGGTGTGTCCGGCTAATCCCTCTATAAATTCAAGATTCAATGTGAAATGACACCCGTCGAAAAATGGCTGGATCAAATTAAATTTTGATGGGACGTCTAGAGAAAATTTGAGGCCCTCAAGAACGGAATGCATTCTAAGAGACCAGTTTGGAAGCATCCTTGTGGAAGAGGCCAAGAAATTAGGAGAGGGAATTAACAATGAGCCCGAGTTGCAGGCGGTTTGGTTGGGGATAAACCTCTACATTCAATGGGACTTAAAAATCTTCACCTAGAAGGTGATTTGACGATAAGATACTCCCAATTGGAAGATAGGGAGATTCATCCACCAAATTTGGGAATGCATCGCCCACTTAGAAGATTTTAAATTGACACATATTTATTGTGAAGACAATGTGGAGGCGAACAGACATGTCATTGATTTGTGGTAGGATGAAGTAGGGAGATCCGAATGTTATCCCATAGACATGATGGGACGTCAGTTCAACTTTATTTGCCTGCAATGCTAAGGTTGTTAAGCAGAACAAGCAATGAAGACCACCATAAGTAAGGTAGATGGAATTCAGAGGGATGGTCACAAGCCATCATTTGAGAAAAAAACTCAATATCTCAGAGACGGAGACCTTGGCAGCCATAAAGGAGATTCTGGGCACTAGATTTCTCTCATTCGCATATCACTACCAGGTCAACAACGATAATGCATCAGTTTTCATAGATTAGTTACTCTAGGCGAAGTGGATGATGCGAAAACTGGTTAAAGGATATGGACAAATACTTGGGCATGGAGGTTATGGTTTAGGGGCTAAGATCGTAGTGAGGGGGTAGGTTCCTTTTCTTATATGGATCACGGGGGAGGACGTGGAGTCAAGTACATTGGAGGTGATGGGAAACATAGCCCTATTGAAGGAGATTGCGGGTATTTATCGGCTGATGGACATACCCGTGGTGTCGGCGGGTATAATGTTATTTCAAAGAAAATAAAATATAGCATTTATAGATGAGAAAAGGGTAGCGAGATGCCCTTTCCATTAAAAACAAGAATTGAGATGGGAAGATGATTAATAGGGACAGTGAGCGGTTGTGATATGTATTTATGATATTGTTTGTTGTAGGTTATTTGATGATATTATAAATTTATACAAAGTGAGGGATATGTTTTGATGTGATGATGAAACATTTTGGTTGTGAAATGTGGAATATTTGAGGATGTACTTATGATATTGTTTGTTGTAGGTTACTTGATGATATTACAAATTTTATACGAAGTGAGGGATATGTTTTGTTGTGATGAAACATTTTGGTAAAATAATAGAGAAGGCGGCATGATATCACCAATTTTTTGATTGATGTGGTAAGTGAAATGAATTGGATTGGATGAGGGTAGTAGTTGAACACATGTATTTTTAAATATGGGAGATGAGGGCCCACTATGAAGGAGGTTCCTAAGTTTACTAGTATCATGATGATGTGGGAGTTTACTTTACTAGTATCATAATGATGTGAGAGTTTACCTCCTTCATCTAAAAGGTCCTCAAGAAATTTATTATTATTATGTTTCAAGAAGAAAATGAGTTCATTTTAGAATTTTCTATCATGGAGGACTTTCAAATACCATGGTGAGAGTGGCATACTTATGCTAATAGGGTCACCATCTTTAGGTTGGTTTACAAAGTCATCGAGATTACTTGTTGTGGATCCATGAGATGAGGATGGAACTACATTTGAAGTGGTAGGGTGGTTTGATCCAAAAGGGTTCTTACCTCATGAATCCATTTTTTGCATGCTATTGTAATTCACATAGGCCCACTAGTATACCAATTTCGAGGAGTGGATACCCTTGATCCCTTTTAAAGGATCTCAAGTTATAGAGACAAAAAATCTCCCACAACTTAGCTAATGGGAGAAATTATGGATTCCTAACCTTGGCCTACTATCATCATGAAAAACTATGGTATGATGTAACTTCCCAAGGTGATCTATGTTTGATGCACTATGAGGATAAATGATTGATGGTCCTATATTTAAAAAAGGGTCCATCTAATATCACCAATATACCTCAAGGGTACATGGGCCTTAATCTGTGAAATGAAAGGAAAAAAGTCAAATATCCAAGAGGAGAAGGTAACCCACTCTTCTTCACTTTGCTAAGGTATAAAGTTCTTGGGGACTTAGCCCAAATGAAAAATTATCACTTCCAAGAGGCATGTCTTTTGATTCACCCCTTGCTTTTATACTCTATTAGAATATTAGAGTTGAGGTTGTCCCATTGACGATCAACTCCGAGATAGGCCCCCTAAAGGGAAATATAACTCATGTGTTTTTGGTTCTCAATTTTTTCTTTCAATTGGACAAAATAGTACATGCATGATGAGGACTTAGGATTATAATAATGAAATCGATGAAGTCTAAGATTTTAATATTTGAGATCATGCAAGAGTGCAAGGAGAGAGCATGTGCTTATAAATGAAAATAAACACAACACACAATGGATCATTCACTTAGAAAACCAAATGTTCCTAGATAAGTGGAAAAAGAGTGTTTCCTCTAAAGAGCATAACTACAACAAAAAGTTAGTATTTTTGGTAGAAATGATCTTGGACCGACATTTTGAGGTTGCAACATAAACATTAGATAATGCAAAGCAACAAGAATATTTAGGTTAATGGGGTGAGGCAAGGTAAAAAAAAAATAATCCAAACCAAAGACTTGAAAAGTAGAGGAGAAATGCTAAAATGGGGCGTAGATGTGTCAAAAGACAATAAAATTCACCTTATTGTGAAAATTTTAAAAAAGTGTGGAGACGTCAAAATGTAGATTGGGCCCACTAAAATATTTTTTTGCATAGGAAACAACAATTCTTAGATGAAGGCCAACTACCACTCTTTCTCTACTACAAGACACAAATTGAAAGAAACATGAGATCTCCAACCCCAACATCGGGTATGATGATTTACATTCCTTATTGAGAAAGGGGGAAAGTCTTATGTCCCCTAGTTGTTTCTATGTTTTTTTGTAAAATTTTGCTATTTTTGGCTAGATCTTTATGAGTTGTTACATTGCTATTTTTGGACGGTGTGGGCCTATTTTGTTCAACCTTAGGGAAATTTATGTATAGGGTTAGAACCCTTATTTTCTTATTTATCTAATTAAAAATAATTATGATGAAAAATGATTTAGGTCTATTTTGCACACATCAAACACATGTTAAAATATAATTTTGATAGTATGACCTACAAAATTGATCCCTATTAAAAATAGAGATTTTTTTGAACTAAATTTTAGTAAAAATGCATTTGAAAGTGTTATAAATAGAAATATTGATTTGTGGTGGATGCACCAAACACATAGACAAGCCATTGATGCATGTTGAGGCTATAATAAATCACTTAAACATGCAACAAAATATGTTAGGCCTACAAAAACACATATGAGAAGTTAATGGGATAATATAAGCTTGTAAAAGTGATTCCCTATCAAATAATTGTGTTAAATTGGGGAAATCACTAAAAACGCATTTGAAGGTGTTATGAGAAAAAATGTTGATCTATGGTGGATATGCCAAAAAGCAGAGTGGAGGTGTTGATGCATGTAGGGGTTGCACAAGATCGCTTGAAATGACAACAAAATATGTTAAGCCTATAAAATGTAGATGATAAGTTATTGGGAAAACATACGGACCTATAAAAGTGATTCCTTGTAAAATAATTGAGTGTTTGATTATAGAAAATCACTAAAAACACATTTCAAAAAAGTGTTAAGCATAAACAATGATATGTGGCAATTGCATCAAAGCATAGAGTGAACCTATTGAACTATAACTTGTAACCACAAAGTAGCTAAAAAAACCTTAACAAATAATTAGTACAAGGTGTATAGGCCCCACTAAGCATGCTAGAGATGTGTACTTATAAATGTGAGCATACATAAACCAATTAAAACACCAAGAGAACCAATTTTACCCACAAACATATAACACTTGAGATAAGAAAAAAGGAAACAAATATAATGAAATCATTATGAAATAATCTCACCCAAGTCTCCTTGATGCACAATGTGCATAGTGGTTGTGTCCAAGGACTAGTGTTGGATAGAGTAGGATGCTAAGTGCCCAAAATACTAGCATAACATTTCATTCAAGAGTTGTGTTCAAATGAATTATGAAGGACTCTATTTATGTATTTTTGGGAGAGTGAATGGAGGGCCAAGATGGATTGGAGAGATAAAGGGATATCATGGCTTGAGATGTTTGGAGGTATGAGAAGCCTCTAAGTGGCATGCTTGGAGTGGAGGTCAAAGGAGCTTCCAAGATTCAAGGGGAATCAAGGGTGGTATTTACCTTGGAAATAGTGAATGGTGGGGATTGAAAAAATAACTTTTTGGAAAGATGTGAAGATCTTTCCCCATGCCCCAAGTACTATAAGTGTACATGTTGAATGACATATGTACAGCCTAGGGGACTTGAGCACATAAAACCTTGATTAATCATTGTTAGGCATGTGTAAATGATAATTAGATTAATTAATGTTTTAGTTTTCCTGATAGAATTGTACAAAATATATCAATAAAATAGATATTAACATTTATTTAATTTTTTGATTGGGATGAGATGGTCTCAACTAAATATTTTTTATATTTATATATCTTATTTTAAACTCTATAGTATAGGGTGATATGATAGTTATTGATAGAGGTAGAGTTAAATGAATTCGTGAATAATGGATGAATAGTGATTTTATTAATTAAATAATAAAATATTATTTAATTACTAATTGGATGAAAATTAGATTATTAATCATATATAAATGATTAATTATAAAGGAAATGATGAGTGATGAGTTGCAAAGGTGATATATCAATTTCAAGTATCTACAAGAATCACTACAACCACACCTCTCAAAAGATTCACCAAACAACATTCCAACACTCTAACCCTAAGTACTTGCTTGAATACTATAGCTCACTATCAATCACTCCTTTGTGAAGTGAGTGAATCGATTGGTGTAACCCTTACTACACACGAGAATAATATTTTCACTTGAAGACTTTCCTTCATTGTGAAGGGGGTAGTCCATCTAATTCCCCACACTTGACTATCTCTTGCCATGACAATAGAAGTGTTTTTATTCATGCCTAAAGTAGGGGTGCAACACATGTGTTATCCTAATTCTACCTCACACACATTTGTGGCAAGTTGACTTAAAGTGTCACAATATGACCTAAAATTACATTTCTCAATATATATATATATATATATATTATATCTATATAAAAATAAATATGATTTCATCTCTCACACACATATAAATAAATCAACACATTATCATTCTAATATAAATTTTAATTTGTTGATTTGTGATATATACATACATATACATATACATATGTGTGAACCAAAATTATATTTCTCAACACACACACACATATACATATATATATATATATATATATATATATATATATATATATATATATATATATATATGTATGTATGTATATATATATATATACATACATATATATATATGTATGTATATATATATGTATGTATATATATATATACATGTATGTATATATATATATATACATGTATGTATATATGTTATTGAGCATAGGTTGTCATTGATGTCAAACTAATGTCAGCAGGTCATTGTGATTGACAGTGGTTATCGAAGGGTGTTAAGGCTATTAGATGTGGACGTTTTCAAAATGAAGAAGATTGTAGGAGTACAAGTATTATCAATTGTCTCGAGGTTTCAGAAGCATGTTGTGTAGGCTATCTAATCTATCATATCTTGTATCATGTCAGTAGTGTTGTGAATTCCTTTAGATAATTAATGAATTTATTATACCATGTCGGGTATGGAGTCAACACGTGTGTGGTGTTCTGAAAGGATATCTTTTGGGTAGAGAGATTAATTAATATGGGTGGAATTTGTTTTAGAAATGTGGTGTTGCTCTACGGTTTGGAAGGAGAGTATACCTACACTAGTTTTATCAGTTTCTAGAGTTTCTGGTGGGGTGGCTCAGTGTGCAAGGAATTTGAAGTAACAGGAATTTCATCAAGCTATTCAAAGTTTGAGGCATGTGCAGTAACAACTACAAGTGTGCAAAATTCAATTCAAACAAGTATAGTGAGGATAGGACCTATTTAAGGTTCTCATGGTGACACAAGGCATCATGTTCTTTTGATGGAAAGTTTGGATCGATGTATTACACATTTCATGTGATTTGAATTTAGGTCCACCCTATATTGTCTAGCTTGGCGCCGATCCCTAACCAACATAGAAGAGTGTTAATGTAATGCCATCTATATATTTCAAATGTTTAGATGCATTATAAAAAAGTGTGTGTGTGTGTGTATTGAATGTATTAATGATTACAACAAAAGTATTGTAGTGGGATGTACAGTTGTGTCATATTAGAAGCATGAAGAAAAGAGTGAGTTCCAATATCAGTGTGTTTGCTAGTGCATGTCAGTTAAATTTCAAATCCGCCATTATTTTTGTTTCGGTAGGATTGGTGTTCTACCTATTGTATTGTTCTGACAAGGATTAGTGTTTTTGTTCTAGTGGGGATTGTGTCTCCTATAGGTTGGTGCCTATTAAATCTTTTGGGACCTGGTATCTTCGATAGGTTGGTGCCTACATCTCATTGTAAAATTCACTTATTATATTTTTGCTTGTGAGAGTTTCTCACCATGGTTTTTCCCATCTTGGGTTTCCATGTAAATCTAGTGATATGTGTTATCTTGTGTTGTGCTTTACTTAGTAGCTTGTATGGTTTGATACTCTTCATGTTGAAAATCTATAAAGTAGTTGTGAAGGTTTTTAGAATTGTTATAATTGTTTGGATCTACTGATTCACCCCCAATCAATAGATTGTGTGCCCTCAATTGGTATCAGAGCCAAGTTCCTTCAAAAAATTCTAACTTGAGGTAGATTTGAGATGGCACAAGAAAGTTCTTCTAGAAACAAAGCACCTATTTTTGATAAATCTAATTTTTCTTTTTGGAAAGTTAGGATGGAGTCATATTTGATGGCTCTAGGAATGGACATTTAGATTTCAGTTGCAGAAGGATATGAGCCTCTTGAAAATCTCCCTCCCTGATATCATGTAGGAAAGAGAGCTCTTGAGCTTAATGCTAAGGCTATAAATGTTATTTTATGTGGTTTGACTAATAATAAATTTGAGAAAGTGATTGATTGTAGAACAGCTAAGTTTGGAAACTATTTATGCAGGTGGTGATAAAGTGAAAGAAGCAAAGTTGTAGACCTATAGAGCTCAATTTGAAGGTTTGAGGATGAAAGAAGATGAGAACATTGCTACATTCATGCTTTGGGTTGATGAAGTTTTCAACCATATCCGAGGTCTTGGTGAAAGCTTGGAAGAAAAGATTATTGTGAAGAAGGTTCTCAGATCCCTACCCAGAAGGTTTGATCCTAAGATCTCTGCTATTGAAGAATCTAAAGATTTTAATACCTTAAGGATGATTGAGTTGCATGGAATGCTAACTGCATTTGAAATGAGATTTGAAAGTGAAGATTCTATAAGGAAAGAAACTACTTTTCGAGTATCTCTAAAGCAGGTTGATCAAGATTCTAATTGGGGATCAGATCCAGAAGAAGCTTATTTTGTAAGGAAGTTTCAAAGAGGTTTCGTTAAGTATAAAGGTAAATTACCTTTCAAATGTTTCAATTATGGAGATGTTGAAAATTTCATGGCTAAGTGTCCTTGTAAGAATACTAATAGTGTTGGGCAAAAGAATGGGAAGAAATATTTTTATAGAAAATCCAAAGGTCAAAGGAAACATACGAGTTTCTACACTAATGGGGAAGAATAATATTCCATTGAAGAAGAGGATGAAGATGCATTAGGAGATGAAAATGGAAAATTTATTTTTATGGCTTTTGAAACTACTGATGGTGATGTTGAAATGGGTTTCAAAGAAAATGAAGAAGTAGATCTTATGAAAAAATTATTATGGGTCAAAAAAGAAATCAAGAAGCTAAATGTTAGAATTGTAGAAGAGATAAGAGCCAAAGAAAGAATTGAAAAAGATTTGAAGAATGTTGAAAAGATGATTGTTGAATTGAAGACTCAGGTAGAAGAAGCAAAAAGAGTTGAAGAATTTTTGACAAAAAAATTACTAGCAAGAGACAAAGACTATGAAAAGCTTGAAGAAAAAATTGTTGCAACCAAAAAAGAGCTTGAGAAGGCAAATCAACAACTATAGTTGAATTTACGTAAGAGTGTTGAAGCCCTAGATCAAATATTGGTGTTGGCAACATGAGCATGATAGTGTATGGTGATTCCATTGACAATAACCCATTGTAGAAGTGATGGTATATCAATATGTATGTATTTTGGAAGTATACCAAGTGTGTTTGAGGAAATCAGCTAAGTCCCAATGCATTTCCAATATAACAAATGAACAATTTTGTGGTCTGCATTGCTTCACATTGCATCATCGTGTCATGTGGTTTTGAGGTAGTCGTGGTATGTAGTGGAAGACTTTATATCTAAATTTTCAAGGTCGCATGTCTTCCGCGATTAAAGATATTGATAATAGATTATCAGGATTAGTAGAAGCAGAGTTATAGGTGTAGAGTGCATATTTGAATGCTCAACATTCCACTGCGGATGATTATTATGCTATGTGGTTTTGAGGAAGTGTTTAAGGATGTCAGAAGTTCCAAGTGTCAAGTGATTTGGTGGTTCGTGTGTTGAATTGAGAATGAACAATTTGTTCATTCAGTTGTTGCTTCATCGATTTTGTTGCGCAATGTCAACCTAAGGGTTTTTGGGGTCGTGCAGAGATGAATTATGAAAGGAGCATAATCATGGGAATAATTATAGGTCATGCTAACCTATTTTGGTGAATAACACGTTTTGGATTCTTTCGCAAGACGTGTGTGATGGATTTTTCGGCCGACAAGTCATGGTGTTACACAGTTCATGCAATTAGGGCGACCTAATTGATGTTGTGGGTGTTTGTGATATATATAGAAGGTTGATTTAGTGTGTGAAGAATGAAGGTAGAGATTGTGAGAGAGATGTGATGTAGAGTGAAGTGTGAAAGGTAATAGTGGTGAAGTATGAAGTGTGTAAAGTCAGTTTTCTGAGCTTAATTGGAATTGTATCTACAACATGTTGCAAATGCATTGTTAGTAGTTCAAATCTAGAAGTGAGTCATTATTCTACTCTCTTTTCTATTTTGGATAGTGAGTGCTTCTGTAATGATCCATTATTTCTGGACAATGAGTCCTCTATTTGGTAATCCATTGTAACTAGTTATAAGATATTGTGGGATAATCCTCAACATGGTTTTTCCCTTCCAAGGGTTTTCCACATAAGTATGGTGTTCTTGTGTTTATTGATGTGATGCATGCTTCAATTGTTCTTTTCCATTTTTGCAAGTTTGATGAGATGCTTTGGATACATGTTTAAGTTGATAAAGTTAATAAATTTCAGTGAATACTAATTCACCCCCCCCCCTCTCAGTATTCCAGGTGTTCAACAATTGGTATTAGAGCTTGGTTCCTTCAATTAACTTAACAGTTGAGGTAGATCTTGGAGGTTGAACACATGGCAGCTAGGAGGTATCATATCCCTTTAGAAGAGATCATAATGGAAGAGTTTATTGAAGAAGACTGTGAAGTTGACATGGAAGGATAACTCAGATATGCTCTTGATGATCTGGATAAAGCAAAATGTGAGAATAAAGATTTGAAAGAAAATATTAAGGAGGCATATGAGTGCATCAAGAAGTTGAGGGAACAAATCAAGAAAGTTAAAGAAAGACTCAAGGAAACAAATGAGCAGCTCAAACAATCAAATCAGATAATCACCAGTTTGAAAGTGTAGGTTGAAGAAGGAAAAAGAGTTGAAGATTGCCTGAATTCCAAGTTGAAAGACAAATCTGTAGAATTTTCAAGACTTAAAGAAGTTGTGTCTCTGAGGAAAGATCTGGAGAAAGCAAAGAGTCAAGAGGACAAATTCAAGAAGATCTCCACCTTGCTTGATGATATGATTGCTAGTCGAAAATCTTTAGAGGACAAAGAAGGATTGGGGTATGAAAAAGGAGAAATCTCAAAGGAGAATCAGACTCCAAACAATTCTGAAAAAGAAGAATCATGAACAAAGGAAGATTGGAGATAAGAAGAGAAACTTCAAACATGTCTAGAACCAGAAGAAAATTTTCAACAAAGCCTCCTATTAGACAACCAACTATACAAAGGTATTCATATTTTAATGGTTACTACTATTCTTGCCATAAATTTGGACATAGAGTTGTAGAGTGTAGAAGTAGAATGAATCAAAAATTTCAATCATTTGTTGGTCAGTGCTATACATGAAATAGATTTGGTCATAAGGCTAGTGATTGTAGAATTATGATGATGAATGGCTACAATAATGGTATGATGTTCCAATCATTCAATGGTTACCGTTATACATACAATGGGTTTGGGAATAAGTATTTTGAATGCAGATATAAAATGGAAAGAAGTAAGTTTATTCAACAAAAAGATGTCATATGTCATAAATGTAATAAACCATGACACATAGCTAAGTTTTGTAGAACTAAGAATGTGAAACCCTCATATTCATAAGAGAAGATTGATCTGGTAAATAAGTTTGATCCAGTTGAGATAAAGGAGATGAACAAGAGATGGAAGAAAAAGGAAGAGAATGAGGTGAAGAATGAGTCTATGTCAAATCTTGGTGCAGATGTTTCCTTCGAAAACTAGATAGAGAGCATTGTCTTAGGGGAGTTTTAACAAAAACCTCTTCAGACCTTGCCAAAGATGAGATGTTGATGTCTTCACATATTGGTATATGTGTAGATTGATTTGTTGGTAAAATATCCGATAAGAAATCTCTTGTTGCAAAGATTTACAAAATGTTTTGAGGTGCCTCTGATGATATAGTAAGGGTTTGACAACTTTCTGACCTAACTTTCTCTACTACAATTAATGTGCATATTAGGTCACTGGAAAAGGGTATATATTTCATTATGCATATTTTAAAAGTCATTTGTGTTCGAGCATTTGAAGAGGAGAGCAGAGAAAAAGAGATTTGGAGCATTTGCGAGGTGTTGTGTGAAACCCTACAGGCAAATATTCACAGGGTATTTACTATTTATTGTAAAACCCTAGTTTCAAAGAGGTTCAAAATGCTTACTCCTCAAGTTATTGATGTACTTGAGAGACCAAGACTTAAGTTCAAGAAGTACCCATACAAATCAATGGAAATAGATCTAGAAGGTACATTTTCTAGGGTTCCTAGTGGTGTAATGCACATAAAGGATGTGTGTATATACATTCATACAAAGATGGATGAGTATGACCATTTGAACCTAGTAGAATTTGGGGAAAAGGTTCTAACTAGAGATGATTTCAAGTTGAAACCAGAGAACTCCAACTTGATGGAGAAGAAATTGGATGTGTGGAATGAGTTTTTGAATTTTTGTTGTTAAGATGATTGGGTGAAGTATGTCTTGAGTAGAATACATGACAAATTCATGTGGTTAGATATGTTGCACATGATCACTAAAGATGAAATCAAGTTTTTCACTGGTTTGTGCTCCACTAGACCAGTTTAAGCATTGAAGGCAATGAAGAATGAGGTAGTGATGAAGCTCATAAATGCAAAGTTTGACAAGTGTTCCCTAATGGTGAATGATATTGAAGATTTGATAGTCATGTATACTTCTATGTTGATTGGTTACAAGATATTCTTCAAGAACAAAGAGAATTTTGTCTCAGCCACCATAATACACACATCTCACCTGATGGTGAAGGAAGGGGTAGACATTGGTTTGTGTGAGCTCTTGAGATTGCAATTGTTGGAGAATTTGTAGAAGACAAAAGATTCAAGGTACCCTTTTTGGTATGGTAACCTAATTATTTTCTTTTTGTTTTACTTTCTAAAAGAAGTGTTTGGAGAAAAGAATGTTGTATGGAATGATAGTATTCTGGTAGCTATATAAATTAGAGAACACCTAAGGAGATTTGTATATTTTGAGTCCTGAAAGTCAACTTTGTGGGGATTTTTTAAAACATTTCAAGACTGAATGCAAGAGAGATATAGGATTCTGGAAATTTTTGTGAATAAATACAAGAATGACATAAAATTTATGGTTAGCAGAGACTATTGCTATATGGAAGCAGTTGAACCCAAAACAGTTTGGGTTTCGAAGCTTGGTTATGAGGTAACAAAATTTGAACTTACTGGCCTTGCAGAGGTTGTATTGAGTAAACCTAGATATCCAATAGTACATAGATTTGATATTTATGAAGAAAAATATAGTAAAGAAAACCCAGAGAAGAAAAAAAAAGATATTGCAGAAAAGGTTGAGAAGATGAAGGCTAATTTGGAGAGAGAGTTTGGTGCCCTTGAAGCCCCTACAAAGAAATCTATAGGTACATCTACCCCTCCAAAGACTCCACAAAAAATAATAAGGTCGGGTAGGACCTCAATTCCCACACCACCTATTGCTCCTCCTTTCAGAACAAAACTAGTAGGTGGTTCAAAGAAGAAAGGTACTTTTAGTACCACTATACAATAGAAGTCTCCCAAGAGGAGAAGGAGAGAAAAAGAAACAAGAGAAAATAATATTAGTGTTGAAGAAGAAGAAGAAGAAGAAGAAGAGGAAGAAGAGGAAGATGAAGAACATCAGTTGATCTAGAAAAGGAATTCTCAAGTCTCTCAGGAAGAGACCAATACAAAAAGAAAGAAATTTAATATGGTGGATACATAAAGTGAAGAGGAAGTGAAAAAGGAAAAGAAAGATTTCATATTTCAAAGAAAAGAAAAGAGTTCTAAGAAATCTAAGAAGACCCCTCTAGTACAAAAGCATAGTCCTATGAAGTTAGATGCATTGTTTAGTCGTATTGCAAAGTTTGGTATGGTGAAGGAAACTGCTGCAATGTATCTAGATGCAAATAATGAAGACAAGGAAACAATTTAAGAGGTTATGGTTAAATACATGGTGACATGTGATACTAGCCTAGGTGAGATATAAGATCAATTTCCAAATGATCTAAAAGTTGTGTTGAATGCAAGAAGACAAGAGGCTATTGCAAAGGATGAAAGATGAAGACATATGCCTTGGAGAAGATTGGTACCTCTTTGTCTCATGACGATAGACTCAATTTGTCTCAGTTGTAAAATAAGAAATTCAAGACAAAAAAAAGAGTTAGCACTCTTATCAGAAAAAGATAAGGAAGATATTGAGAGGTTAAGGAAAGAGACACTGCAGACAGTAGAAACATTTGCTAAAGAGTTGGGAGTTCCTCTGGGTGATGAGGATCAAATGCAACAAGACAAACCCTTCTCGAAACTCAATGAGCTTGTTAATAAACAACATGAGCATGAGAAACAAGAATAAATAATGACATACAACACTCTTCTAGATGTGAAGGTAACTACTGAGCAAAATAAAGAAGATAAGCGAGATGCCTCAGAGAAGACTAAAGCACAAAAATAAGAGAAACTTTTCCTCTGGATGTTGAGAAGAATGTAGAAGTGTTCTTTAGCAGTGAAGAGAAAGAGAAGAGTGATACTCATGAAGAAGAGAGTACTAAAACTAGTGGTGAATCCTCTAGACCCTCTAGAGATTCATTAAAACATATTTTGGATATGCAGTTATAGTTTCAACCAGTGGTGTCTACAGAACTGTTGTAGATTCCTATGCAACAAGGTCATGTGGACTTGGATAAGATTTCCCCTCTATAGAAGTTACAACATGGTGAATTATTTCATTCCTCCTCAAGGAATGAGATTCTTCAAACTCACCAGAAGAGTATTGAGTCGATTGATGAAGTTGTGAAGGTCTTGCATGAAGGACTTCCCAAAGTATCTATTGCTAGTTCTTTACCTAGTGTGCAACAATTGAGGTTATTACTTGATTCTTTTAAGGATTATTCTATTGGGTTGGAAGAGAAGATAGAGAAGGAAATGGAAAAGAAATTCAATGATAAAAGGTTAGCTAATATTTTTGATAAGTGTGGTACATGCCAAGTTGGATGATGTTAAGAAGTGTTTGGATGAATCCAAGAAATTATTTCAATTCTGTTTGAAGTGGCTAGTTTCTGCAAGGAGCATTAAGGATCAGATGGACTCAATTGAGTCTCAAATTGCTTAGGCCTTGGGTGTTTATGATACGGTGAGTGATGCAAATGGAGCTACAAGAGCTACCATTGAAAATCTACATGGTCAATTCTTTCTACTACAAGAATAAAAGGAGAAAATAATAATGTAGTATAGTTAGCTCAGAGATATGATAAGTTCAAGGCTTACTTCTTTAACTGAAGTTTTTTCCAATGCTAAGAATATTTTGCAAAAGAATCCAGTGCCTAGTTCTCTGGAAGAAGGAGAAGACCTCCATGTTCAATTTGAAAATCAATGTCATATGCTTGCCTTTGCCAAGAAGGATTGGGAGTTTGCAAAGAAGGATTAGGAGGCACACCATGCACAATTGAAGGTGTCATATCTGGATATTTTACCCTCATCTAGTTAAGGTGTACATTTTTGCTTTGTATTTGCAATTTTTTTATTTCAATGTACATATGCGGAGTTAGTAGATGGTTTTGTGGTATAGTTTTGAACTTTTTGGTGATGGATAATATAGTAAGGGGGAGTAAAGTAGATAGGGGGAGCTACTCTCATGTAAATATATCAATAAGGGGGAGTAAATAAAAGCATCTTTTTGGTACCCTTTGCCCTTGATGTCAAAGGGAGAGAGAAGTGTTTTGGAGAAGATGTGTTGCCATTAATGACAAAGGGAGAGATTTCTAGAAACATGAGCATGATGGTGTATGGTGTTGTCATTTATGATGACCCATTATAAAAGTGATGGTATATCAAGATGTATGTATTTTGTAAATAGACCAAGTGTGTTTGAGGAAATCAGCTAAGTCCCAGTGTATTTTCAATATAACAGAGGAACGATTTTGTGGTTCACATTGCTCCACGTTGCATCATCTTATCATGCAGTTTTGAGGTAGTCATGGTACATACTAGAAGAGTTTATATCTAAAGTTTTAGGGTTGCATATCTTCCGCAGTTGAAGATATTGATAATAGAGTATTGGGCTTAATAGAAGCAGAGTTACAAGTGCAAATTGCACATTGGAATGCTCTGCATTCCATCGTGGATGATTATTATGTTGTGTGGTTTTGAGGAATTGTTTGAGGATGTCAAAAGTGTATTCACTCCAAGTGGAATGTTATTTTTTGGTCTACGTGTTGAGTTGAGGATGAACAGTTTGTTCATTCAGTCATTGCTTCACCGATTTTATTGTGTGTTGCCAACCGAAGGGTTTTTGGGGTCATGTGGAGATGAATTTGTTGCAAGTATTTGTAATTGGTGTTGTCATTGATATCAACAATCTTATGTGTTGTCATTTGGTGTCAACTATATGAGCAAGAGATTTTTGTAAGAGTGTGAGAATTTGGTATTGAGTTGATGTTGTCTTTGATGGTGCTTTAATTAGTTGCATTATATTGTCATTAGTAAGCTACTAGTGTCAACCTATAGTGTTGCTTTGATAAGATTTTTCCTATGGATGGTTGAGTTTCTAAGTTGTAGTTGGCTTGGTGGTGATGGGGAAGTGTTGAAGATGTTGAAGATGTTTCTTTGGTGCTTGGTATCCAAGTTCTTTGAGAAAATTTTAATAAAAAGAGGAAACGATGCATTGCAGTGGTGTTTTATGTTGCAAAGCATCATTCTGGTTTGGCTCCACATTTCTTCTATGTTGAAGATTTTCTTGTGTGGTTTGGATATGTTGATCAAAGGTTTTCTAGGGTATGGCATCCAGAATTTGGTGTGTTGGATCGTTGTGCAGAGGAAGGTGTGTTCACCAGTGTATCAACTATGTATTGCAGAGGTGTCTGGGAGAAATATTTTTGCTTCGCATTTCTCCACATAGTGGTTTTAGATCTTGCAAATTTGAAAGGGTTCTGATAGTGTTTGCATCTTTCTTTAGTTGAAGTTGTTTAAGGGTTGGTGCTTCATAATTTGGTTTCTTTAGTTGTAGTGTATGACATAACTATTTGAGTGTACTGGGTGTGTACATTATTCAAGTGAAAGTTGTTGCAAAGGAATTTGTTGGTTTCCAGGATGTTTGTGGAATATTATAGATCATGTTCAAGCATGGTGTATGGTCCCATGGTGTGTGGTCCATGAGTCGTATTTGGAATTGAGGAAGCATGTAATTAAATGTTAGTGGTGTTAACACAAGTTCAGTCGACCTTGGGTATTTACACTAATTTTGAAGTTGATTCAATGTTTGTGGAAGCATGGCATAGCATATATGAGTGGATTTAGGTCCTAGCTAAGGTATGTTGTGGTCCACCTTCATTCCTTTCCACTATAGGAATGTTTTGGTGCCGACCTAATTGAAAGGAATCTAGGTGAGCGGAAACAATTTCCTACACTAATCTAAGTAGGGGAGAGTTACAAAATTTTGTTTTAACACCTTTAAAACAGTTACAACAAGAGAAGCACATAGAGAATAAACGAATAGAACAACACATATAACAATGACACCAAATATACATGGGGAAAACCCTTTTGGGTAAAAAACCCCACCCTCCAAAAACACAATACTATTGTATTACTTCAAAAGGAATTACAATACAACCCCAAGTACATAGCCTTCTTCTACAAGTGCTTCAAAATGAACATCTGTTCTAGAGTGATATCAGAGACACTTCACTACCAACAAACAAACTATGCATTCTACAATAGAAGGCATACATTTTATAGAGAATACAACCCAAGAGAAGCTTTTAGAAGAGGATGGGCATCCAAATACGCGTGCCACAATATCCCATGCCATAGAAATGCATTTGGACACTTGTACTAGATTCCCTTACACCTCTTACAATTGTCATACATCCAAATATTGTCTCTCCTAGCTTGGGTGCCCAAAATGTGCTCATAATTCCTTATGATAGATGCCTTAAAACTATCATAGAATATGTCATAAATCTGCTATATATTTTTTCATAGAATTCGTAAGAGAATCCATCATAATTGACTAAAAATAATTGATTCTCTTACATCCTATCATAACCCAACTTGGGCGCCAACTTTCTCCATGCAACAAGATGCCTTATGAAGCATCATAAAATCTATCATAGGTCAAAGATTCCAAAGTGGGATTCCTATATCCACTCGGGATGATTATGTCTCATTCAGTCACCTCCAACGAGGATGCCACCCAGTCGGTGGGTCCCAATTTGTGACATGACACCATAGGAATTTAAATAATACAAATAAATACAATAGTACATCAATTTAAAAAAATATTAGGACTCTAAGGTTGATACACCTTAATCCCAACATTCTCCCACTTGTTGAAGACTTACCGAGAGTCATACGGAATCATCTACTCAAGGCCCCAAGGCCCATGGAATCGAAATACCATATGAACTTCTTTCTATTCACTAGTTTTGTTAGTGCATCTGAAACATTCACCAAAGTGTCAACCTTCTCCAAGTTCGCCTTTCCATCCTCTACCATATCACGAACAAAATGATATTGAACATCGATGTGCTTTGTTTTGGCATGGAAGGTAGGATTCTTTGCTAGGAAAATCTCACTTTAATTGTCACAACAAACAATAATCTTTCCTGCATCTAAACCAATATCAAAACACAATCTCTTAAGCCAAATAGCTTCCTTACAATCATGAGTGGGTGCCATATACTCTGCCTCTGTCATGGACAATGTGACTATAGCCTGCCACTTACTCATCCAACTGATAGCACCGCCAAACATCATAAACATGTAACCACTAGTGGATCTTCTACTATCAATGTCACCTGCCCAATCTGAATCCACATATCCATGAATGCTCACAGAATGTGGAGGTCTAGTAGGATAACCATGAAAACACAAGGCATAGTTAGAAGTACCCTGTAAATATCTTAACACTCTCTTAACCGCATCCCAATGCACTCGTCTAGGATTAGCCATAAAATTACTAAGGACTCCTACTACTTGGGAAATGTCTAGTCTCGTACACACCATCACATACATCAGACTGCCATTTGCACTCACATATGGTACTTTGGTCATGTCCTCCATCTCAGTAGGATATTTTGGACAATCATTCATAGAAAGCTTCATCCCTTAAATCACAGGAACAACTAACTATTTGCAATCTGCCATGTTGAATCTCTCCAACACCAAGTTCACATACTTTCTCTGGCTTAACCAAATCTTTTTGTTAGCTTTATATCTCATGATTTTCATTCCCATAATGTACCTATTTGCACCTAGGTCTTTCATCTCGAACTATGTTGACAACTAAAGCTTCAAATCTAAAATCATACTTTTACCATTCCCAATAAACAACATATCATCTACATGTAGGACAATAATGAGAATGTGACCATTATCAATTTTAAAGTATACATAATGGTCATATTTAGATCTTTGAAATCCCAATGACAACACATAGGTATCAAACTTCTGATACCATTCTAGGAGACTATTTCAAACCATAAATAGACTTCTTTTGTTTGCAAACCAAATTTTCTTTCCCCTTTTCAATGAAATGCTCTGGTTGTGACATGTAAATATCTTCCTCCATATCACCATGAAGGAATGTTGTCTGCACATCCATCAGCTCCACTTCTAAGGCGTATGCTACTGCAAGTGACAACAAAAGTTGAATAGATGTCAACTTTGCTATAGGAGATAATATCTCCCCATAATCAATTCCCTCCACCTAAGAAAACCCCTTAGCAACCAACCGTGCCTTATACTTCTCAACACTGCCATTAGGACCACACTTTTTCCTGAAAACCCATTTGCAACCAACAGGTTTGTGTCCAGTAGGAAAAGGTACCAGATCCCAAGTCTTATTTTTCTTTAATGAAGCCATCTCCCCATCCATGGCTTACATCCAAGAATCTAAATCACTTATACCTAATGCCTCTCTAACTATCCTAGGCTCATCAGTGTTAGTAATCAAAGAAAAAATGCAACTAAAATCCAATAATGAATAACCAAATCTTTTTGGTTTCCGCCTAACTTGTGTAGACCTCCTCAAAGGCTGAGGTTGAGGTTCTTCTTCTTCTTTAGAAATTTTAGAGCTTCTTGAGCTCTCGTCATCATCAGGTCCAATAGGATTGCATAGTTCTTCTTTCTTTAGAGTAGGTGGAATATAAACTACCTCCTTTTGTTTCTCCTCTTCCTCTAGTTGTAGCCCAATATTGGAAGGTTTCATCTCTCTGAAAATGACACTTTTTTTGTAGAGAACCTTTCGAGCTTCTGGATCCCAAAGCTTGTACCTTTCACACCGCCACCATAGCCGATAAAGATACACTTAACAGCCTTGTTCTCCAACTTAGACGTCTTCTTAAATGAAAAATGAGCATAAGCTTTACAACCAAATACTCTGAGATGTCTCGTAGAAGGATTTTTACAATAACATGCCTCTGTGGATGTCATTCCAACAAGCATTTATGTAGGAGATCTATTGATCAAATAACATGTAGTGGCTACCGCTTCAGCCCAAAACTTCTATTCAAGGCTAGCCCCACTCAACATACTCCTAGCCCTCTCCATCAACATTTTATTCATCCTCTCTGCAACTCCATTTTGTTGTGGATTATAGGGAGTAGTTTTATGTCTCTCAATATCATGCTCTTTACATAACTTGTCAAACTTTGTGGAAAAATACTCACCACCATTATCAATCCTCAAACACTTAATATTTTTGCTAGTCTGATTTTCTACCAAGGCCTTAAACTCCTTAAACTGACTAGACTTCAACTTTACTTCTAAGGAAATAAACAAATGTCCTTCTACTGTAATCATCTATGAAAGAAATAAAATATACAAATATTGATAATGAAGGAATATTTATAGGACCAAAAACATCTGAATGAACATAGTCCAAAACCCCAGAAGACTTATGAGAACTGGAGTAAAAAGAAACATAATGTTTTCAAAAGTCAAACTCGAGATTACAATCATCAAGGCCTTCAACAAGGCTCTTATATTAGGGTTCTAAGACCCTTCTCACCAATGTGACCAAGCCGTTGGTGCCATAACATTGTCTTCTCTACAAGAAGCTTCATTTCCATGGAATGAGCACCCTAAGGTACCCAAAATTCATGACCATCAACTGTAGCTGCAACATGCTTCTTCTCTGTACAATCTGATGGTGAGGATGAAGAATCCAAAGGTCTCTTATTTGGTACATCAAAAGAACTATTGCACTATAAAATGCCTGCATCAAGCTGAAACAAAGTGCCAATACAAACACCCTTAGCCAACACCATAGCCCCTCTAGTCATCTTACAGCCTCCATCAGAGAAAATAACTTGCACTACCAAATCATTCAATTTACTTATAGAAGAAGGTTTCGTGGCAAACTTAGGATATGCAAGACACCATCAATCCCCTTCACTCATCCATCACGAAATATGATTTTGACTCTTCCTCAAACAACAATCTTCGGATTAGAGTCACCACCCAGGTACACCTCTCTGCCATTGTACTCCTCATACTTCGAGAACCAATCTCTATGAGAAGTCATGTGAAAGGATGAAATTGAATCTATCAACCACACATCATTCGATGCATGGGCTACCAAGGCTATGATAAATTATTCTCCATCATCTTGAGATGATTTCTCATATTCAAAATCAGAGAAAGACTTGTTTTTCTTCTTCTCCTCATTCGATGCATGGGCTACCACAAACTGCAAGGGCCTCCTTGGCCATCTCAGAAGACTTCCTTCGCATCTCTTCAGATAATAATGAGGCAACAACCTCATCCATCTTGAAGGTGGAAGTAGTGCTTCCAATAGTCATCACCAGGTGATCCCAAGAGTTCAGCAACGAACACAAAAGGAGCATGCAACGGTCTTGTTCATCAATCTTGTCTCCAATGGAACCTAGTTGTGCAACCAACATGTTAAAAGGGTTTAGATGATCTACCATGGATCCTCCATCTTCATTTTTTAGAGAATACATCTTCTTTCTTGAGAAAGCATGTTTACTAGGGATTTAGCCTGATAGACATCATCAAGCTTCTTCTATAGAGAAGCATAATTTTTCTCTTCATGGACATTCTGGAGGACAAAATTAGCCAAACAGAGTCTAATAAGACCCTTGGCTTTCCTATCCATGAGATCTCAATCCTCTTGTTTCATGCCTTGTGGCATGGTTCTAGAAACTCCAAGCCATAGATCATGGTCTACAAGCATGTCTTCCATTTTGAGCTTCTATCGTTAAATTACTCCATCTTAATCCTCCCAGATGTTCCTACCATCTCTTTCCTACTTCAAGGTAATGAAACACACACTTCTGCAAAACTCCCACTAAAACAAAGATCAACTCAAAAAACCCTTCTAACCCAACAAAGGAACCAAGAATGGCTAGGTTTTGATACTAATTGAAAGGAATTCGGGTGAGCAGAAACAACTTCCTACACTAATCTAAGTAGGGGAGAGTTACAAAAAAAAAATTAACACCTTTAAAACAGTTACAACAAGAGAGGAACATAGAGAATAAATGAATAGAACAACACATATAACAGTGAAACCACATATATGTGGGGAAAACCCTTTCAAGTAAAAACCCCACCCTCCAAAAGCATAGTACTATTGTATGCTTCAAAAGGAATTGCAATACAACCCCAATTACATAGAATTCTTCTACAAGTGCTTCAAAATGAACACCTTTTCTAGAGTGATATCGGTAGCACTTCGTTATTTGCAAACAAACTATGCATTCTACAATACAAGGCATACATTTTATAGAGAATACAAGCCAAGAGAAGCTTCTAGAAGAGAATGGGAATCCAAATACACATGGAACAATATCCCATGCCATAGAAATACATTTGGACACTTGAATTGGATTCCCTTACACCTCTTACAATTGTCATACATGCAAATATTCTCTCTCCTAGCTTGGGCACCCAAAATGTGCTCATAATTGTTCATGACAGATGCCTTACAACTATCATAGAATGTCATAAATCTGTCATAAAATTTGTCATAGAATCTGTAAGAGAATCTATCATAATTGACTAAAAATAGTCGAATCTCTTACATCTTGTCATAACTCAACTTGGGTGCCAACTTTCTCCATGCAACAAGATGCCTTATGAAATGTCATAGAATTTGTCATAGGTCAAAGATTCCAAAGTGGGACACCTATGTCCACGTGGGATGATTATGTGTCATCTAGTCACCTACAACGGGGATGCCACCCAGCCGGTGGGTCCTAATTTGTGACATGAAACCATAGGCATTTAAATAATATAAATAAATACAACAATATTAGGACTTTAAGGTTGATCCAGCTTAATCCCAACACTAATTTGAATTGGCATGATTGAGGTGCATAGTTGTTCTTGGAGAATGTTTTTAAGGAAGATGGTATAAATATGGGTTGAGTTGTTGAGGGATTATAAGATAGATGTGTGTGATGCGAATGATGTGAATTACAAAGTTGTGAGGTGTGAATTTGTGCAGTGCAATGCAATATTTCATGTGTTAGATTACAGGATGTAATGAATAGAAGGTGTCTACAATCTCCAGTAAGACTGTGAAGGTGTTGGTGATGTTGTGGTGGATTTTTCTATTGCATTGAGATGGATTTCTCATTGTAACACTCTTCTTTATCTTCTTTTATATTCTGGAAGTGAGCCTTCCTTTCTTTTGGGCAGTGATCCCTTTGTAATTGGTATTGATATTACTTTATATTGTGAGCTAATCCTCACCGTGGTTTTTCCTTTCTTGGGATTTCCATGTAAATCTAGTGTTTTCTTGTGTATAGAGTTGTCTTGGTTCTATTTTTGTTATCTGCTTTAATGTAAATCATTCTAATAGATTAAGGGTTAATTAAATTAATGTGGACGTGAATGTTTTTAAGGGTTTTGAAGTTTTAAGGTACAATTGATTCACCTCTCCTCTTAGTTGTCTTATGCATTCAACAATTGGTATCAGAGCAAGGTTCCTTGGAAGAAAGCTTAGCTACTTGAGGTAGATCTAGGATAGCACACAAGAAATATGTTCCTATGTTTAATGGATCAAATTATGCATTCTAGAAGACAACGATGGAAGGTTTTTCGATTCCTCTTGGATTTGAAATCTGGAAGTTTGTTGAAACTATATACACTATACCTGCAAATGGTCAAAATACTAATGATGAGATCGAGGCCTATGAAAACAATGGTAAAGCAAGGTATGCTTTCTTAAGTAATCTTGGTAATTTTGAATTGGTGAAAGTTATGAATTTGAAAAATGTTAGAGAAAATTGGGTAAAGTTAGATAGAAATTATGAAGGAGATGATAAGGTCAAGCAAGCTAAGATGCAAAATTTGAAGATCATGTTTGAAACCCTACAGATGTTTGAAGATGAAAACATCACAAGATACTTGCAAAAGGTGATTGAATTTTTCAACAACATCAAATGTCTTGGTGGAGAGCTAAAAGAAGAAGTGGTAAAGAAGGTACTCATAACTCTTCCTAAATCTTATAGTCATAGAGTTCCTACTATCAAGGAATTATAAAATTTGAACCAATATACCAGAGATTAGTTGTATGGTTCTTTAATTTATTTTGAGATGAGATAACTTGGTACAAGTAATGAAAAAGTTGTGACTGCTTTTAAGGTTGGTAAATCAGAGAAGACTATGGAATCAAATCAAGAGGATCTTGATGATGCGGAGGAAAAGTTTGTAAGGAGAATGAAAAAGGGTACTAGAAAGTACAAAGGTAAGTTTCCATTCAAATGTTTCAGTTGTGGAAAGATAGGTCATTATGCTTCAAGATGTCCAAACAAAGCTTTGAATGACAAAAATAAGGAGAACAAAGGTAAGATGATTTAGAAAAGTTATTATGTTAGAGGAGATGCAAATATATATGATGATGAATATGATTATGGGGACGATGAAGATGGTGAATGCTTTTTCATGGCTTTAAAAGATGAAACTAATTCTACTAACTCTGAGAAATGTGTGAATGATCCGAAAGCAAGTGCTAATATTGAAGGCACTTTGGTGTCTGCTTTTCATGCTAGATAGGATTAAAAACTATTGTATCATTGATAGTGGATGCTCTAATCATATGACCGGTGATAAGAGTAAGTTTGTTAAACTTGAAAAATATGGAGGACTTATTAGGTTTGGTGATGATACATCTGCTAAGATATGTGGAAAAGGTTCAATCAATTTTGATGGCGATCATAACGTTGATGATGTTCTTTATGTTAAGGGTTTAAGACATAACCTATTGAGTGTTAGACAAATGTGTAGAAAAGGATACAATCTTATGTTTCAGGATGATGGTTGTGAGATCTAAAAAGGCTCTGAAACTATGATTGTTGTTGGAAGGACAAATGAAAATGTCTATCAGCTCAAAGATGCTAATGGTTATTGTTTCATGACTTATATCAATGAGAGTTGGCTATGACATAGAAGAGTGTCACATCAATTTTGATAGCCTAGTGAGAATAAGTTCAGCTCAAGCTGTGAGAGATCTGCCAAAAAATAGAAAGCCTATCAATGTTATCTGTAAGGAATGTCAAGTTGGAAAGCAAGCAAGAAGAAGTTTCAAAGTCAAAGAATAATCTTCTACCAAACTATTGGAATTGGTGCATATAGATCTTTGTTGTCCTACCAGAGTAAGAAGTCTTCAAGGTGATAGGTATTTCATGCTATTGATTGATGATTACTCTAGAATGACATGGGTTACTTTTCTCAAAGAAAAATTAGAAGCTCTAGATAAGTTTAAAACATTCACAGTTATGGTTGAGAATGAAATGGATATGAAAATCAAATGCTTGAGGTTTGACAAAGGTGGAGAGTTCACCTCCAATGAGTTCAATATCTTTTGTGAGAATCATGGAAAAAATAGGCACTTATTTGCCCCTAGGACTCCTCAACAGAATGGAGTAGTTGAAAGAAAGGATAGAATTATTCAAGAAGTTGCAAGGACAATGATGAAAGAAGCAAATATACTGGAAGTCTATTGGAGAGAAGCAATTCATACTACTATTTGCATACTTAATAGAGTGCAAGAAAGACCAAACAACACAAAGACTCCCTATGAGCTATGGTATGGAAGGATTCCTACTGTCAAATACTTTAGAGTGTTTGGAAGCAAATTTTATATCAGAAGAGATGAGGAAAACTTAGGAAAGTTTGATGCAAGATCTGATGAAGATATCTTCCTTGGATATTCTACTAGAAGCAAAGCTTATGGGTGCTACAACAAGAGGCTAAGAAATATTGTTGAGAGTGCAAGTGTCAAGGTTTATGAAGACCAACAAAAGAATCTAGTGGTAATAGATGGTTATGAATCAGGTGAGTCTAAGGAAAAAGAAGTGCAGATTGAAGAGGAAGAAACTCTGAAAAAGGTCCTTAAAACTCCTAAGTATGTGCAGAAGAATCATTCTAAAGAACAAATTATTGGTGACAAGAACAAAGGAGTACTAACAAGAAGGAAAGTTGTTGAAGAACAGGTAAATCTATGTTTACTCTCTAAATTTGAACCCAAAACAGTGATTGAAGCATGCAAGGATGAGTATTTGATCAAGGCTATGGAAGAAGAACTAATGCAGATTGAGAAAAATCAAACTTAGGAACTTGTCCCAAGGCCAACAAACAAGAATCTGATTGGAAATAAGTGGGTATTTTGGAAAAAAATGAATGAGAGTGGAGAAGTGGTAAGAAACAAGACAAGGTTTGTGTGTAAAGGTTACTCACAAGTAGAAGGAATAGAGTTTGAGGAAACATTTTCTCCAATGGAAAGAATGGAAGCTATCAGGATATTTATGGATTTTGTAGTACATAAGGATTTCAAAGTATATCAAATGGATGTGAAGTTTGCTTTCTTGAATGGTGAATTGCAAGAAGTATACATAGAACAATCAAAAGGATTTCAACTATTAGATAAACCATATATGGTTTGCAGATTGAAGAAGGCATTATATTGATTAAAGCAAGCTCCCAGAGCTTGGTATGCAAGGTTAGATAGGTACTTGTTACATCAAGGATTCAATAAAAGTACTACATATATAAATATTTACTTCAAAGTTGAAAAAGATCAAATCTTGATTATGGTTGTGTATGTTGATGATATGATTTTTGGAGGAAATGAATCTATGTGTAAGAAATTTACATAAGAGATGCACAAAAAGAATTTGAAATGTCTATGTTCAGGGAGATGAATTTCTTCCTTGGGCTACAAATCAATTAGACAGATAAAATTATTTTCATTCATAATCAAAATATGTCAAGGAAATGTTGAAGAAGTTTGGAATGGAAGATTCTAAACCGGTATGTACCCCTATGGTTATTGGTTGCAAGATGAGCAAGAATGATGAATCTCCTAAGGTTGATCAAAGCAAGTATAAATCAATGATTGGAGGGATACTATATCCAACTAATACTAGACCATAAATCATGCATGCATTATGCATTGTGGCTAGATTTCAACAAGATCCCAGAGATTCACATGTTGCAACAGTAAAGAGGATATTCAGATACTTGAAGGGCACTTCGGATCATGGCTTGTGGTATCTAAAGAATACTGAATTTACTGGGAATGCTTACATAGATGTGGATTGGACTAGTTGTGTAGATGATAAGAAAAGTACAAGTGATGGTGTATTATTTCTTCGATGCATATTGGTGTCATGGCTAAGCAAGAAACAAGATTCAATATCTTTATCTACTACAAAAGAAAAATACATTGCAACAACATCTTGTTGCACAAATTTTTTATGGATGAGGTAAAGATTAACGGATATTACAGTGGTATATGGTGAACCAATTTCTATATTCTTTGGTAATACAAGTGCTAGATCAATATATCAAATAATTTGATAATGCATTTAAGGACAAAGCATATCTTAATTTGATATCACTTTTTGAGAGAGAAGGTTGTAGAGAATGAAGTGAAGCTTGAATATGTGCCTACAAAGGATCAGGTTGCTGACATTTTCACTAAGGCTCTTCCTAAGGATACTTTTGAGTATCTCCAAGAGAAGTTGGGGGTCATTTCCCCTCCTTCTTTGAACTAGATGCATAAGGAGATGCATTAGTCTAGTGGATCTCAAGATTCATTATTTGGTCTAGACTGATGTTGGTGGCTACCTCTCAAGGGGAGTGGGTAGAAGCATTATTGGTTGTTGCAGTTAGGATGAGTGAGAGTATAAATATGAGTTGAGTTGTTGAGGGATGATAAGATAGATGTGTGTGATGCAAATGATGTGAATTGCATAGTTATGAGGTGCAAATTTATGTAGTACAGTGCGAGCTTTCATGTGTTAGATTACTGGATGCAGTGAGCAAAAGGTGTCTACAATATTTAGTAAGACTACGAAGGTATTGGTGATGTTGTGGTGGATTTTTCTATTGCATTGAGATGGATTTATCATTGTAACACTCTTCTCTATCTTCTTTTCTATTATGGCAATGAGCCTTTGGTAGCGAGCCTTTCTTTCTTTTGGGTAGTGAGCCCTCTGATAATGAGCCCTTTGTAAACAGTATTGATATTACTTTATGTTGTGAGCTAATCCTCATTGTGGTTTTTCCCTTCTTGTATTTTCCATGTAAATCTGGTGTTTCCTTGTGCATAGTGTTGTCTTGTTTCTATTTTTGTCATCTGCTTTCATGATAAATCATTCTAACAGATTAAGGGCTAATTAAATTAATGTGGATTTGAAGTTTGTGAGGGTCTTGAAGTTTTAAGGTACATCTTATTCACCCCCCTCTCAATTGTCTTGGGAATTCAACAAAATTATGAAAGGAGTGAAATAATGAGAGTAATTATAGGTCATGCTGATCTATTTTGGTGAAGAATATGTTTTGGTTTCTTTCACAAGACGTGTGATGGATTTTTGGGTTGATAGTTCATTGAATTACATAATTCATGCAATTAGGTCGACCTAATTGATGTTGTGGGTGTTTGTGGTATATATAGAAGGTTGATTTAGTGTGTGAAGGATGAAGGTAGAGATTGTGAGAGAGATGTGATGTAGAGTGAAGTGTGAAAGGTGATAGTGGTGAAGTATGAAGTGTGTAAAGTCAATTTTTTGAGCTTAATTGGAACTTTATCTACAACATGTTGCAGATGCATAGTTAGCAGTTCAAAATCTTGCAGTGAGCCATTCTTCTACTCTCTTTTCTATTCTAGATAATGAGTCCTTTGGGCAGTGAGCCATTCTTTTTGGATACTGAGTCCTCCATTTTGTAATCCATTGAAACCGGTTATAATATATTGTGAGCTAATCCTCACTAATGTTTTTCCCTTCTAAGGGTTTTCCATGTAAATCTGGTGTTCTTGTCTTTATTGTTGTGATGCATGCTTCAAATTTTCTTTTCCATTTCTGCAAGTTTGATGAGATGATATGGATACATGTTTAAGTTGATACATTTTAGTGAATATTGATTCACCCCCCCTCTCCGTATTATGGGTGTTTGAAAATTGGAAGGTCAAAAAGTTTTGCAAGGGAAATCAGAGTAGGTTTTGATGATCAGGACTAAAAAAAAAAGGTGGCAGGATAGTCAAAGAAGACTAATAAGGCTAGTCCAGAGGTGATAGGTTCTAGAAGTTCAAAATCAGAAAGGACAATGACAAGTGATGATAGTGTGACTCAGAATGTTGGATTTGTTCAAGTGCGAAACAAAAGGAGGAGATTTAGAAGAAAAGTATACAATACAAGGTTATTTTTTTTAATTACAATGAGTACTGACATAAGGTTGTGGATTATAGAAGAGTTTTGGTAAGAAGAAATGATGTTGCTAGTAATAATGCATTTGCACCTCTATTCAATTTCAATGTTATATGTTTTAAGTGCAACAATTTTGGACATATTGTAAGGAAATGCAAAAGTAATTTTGTGAGTTTCTCATCATGAGAAAAGAGGAAGAAGTGATGTTCCAGAGAAGTTCTAGAAGAAGGTTCTTGAAGAGAAGAAGTATGAGAAATTTGTGATTGCTCAAACAACATTACATGCTCGGAAGGAGAAGAACCTATGGATTATTGACAGTGGTTGCTCTAGTCACATGACTGGAGATAAAAGTAAGTTCATTTCAAGGAATTTGGAGGTGGTTCAGTTACCCCTAGAAACAATTCAATTGCTAAAATATTCGATAAGGGTACCTTAAGTCTTGATGGTGGTAAAACAAAGACACATGATGTTTTGTATGTTGAAGGTTTAAAACATAATTTGTTGAGTGTCAATCATATGTCTAATGAGGGATATCAGTTATCCTTTAGTGTTAATGGTTGTGAAATCAAAAAATTAAGTACCAATGAGTTGATTGCGGAAGGAAGCAAGATAGATAGTGATATCTATCACCTTAGTGAGTTGAATGCAAAAAGTTGGCTCATTGCATAGAAGGATGAAAGTTGGCTTTGACACAGAGGATTAGGGCACATGAATTTTGATGATATTGTCAAGATTAGTTCAAAGGGTTGGTCTGAGATATGTTAAGAATAAAGAAAGCTTAGTTAATTAGTTGCAAGCCATGTGGAAAGCAAACAAGAAGAAAATATCCTGCTAAGGAATATTCCACATCAAATCCATTGGATTTGGTACATACAAATCTATCAAACCAATGAGGACCAAGAGTCCACAAGGAGACATGTATTTCATGATGTTGATTGATGATTATACTAGGATGACTTGGATTACATATCTAAAAGAGAAATTAGAAGCTTTTGAGAAGTTCAAATCATTTAAGGCTATGGTGGAGAATGAGACTGGAAGGACAATTAAGGTCCTGAGATCAGATAGATGTGGAGAGTTTACAACCGAGAAGTATGACAAATTTTGTGAAGAACATGGAATCCAGAGGCAGTTCTCTTCTCCTAGAACTTTGTAGCAAAATGGAGTTGTGGAAAGAAAGAACTAGGTTGTACAAGAGATAGAAAGGTCTATGTTATGTCAAGCAAATCTACCGAATATGTACTAGATAGAAGCTACACAAATAACTATGTATATCATGAACAAAGTTTAGATCAAGCGCAAGATAGAGAAGACACCATATGAACTATGGAAAGGAAGACTGGCATCAGTAAGGTATCTAAAAATATTTGAAAGCAAGTGTTATACCAAGAGAGATGACGAGAATTTAGGTAAGTTTGATTCAAGATCAGATGAAGGCATTTTTGTTGGTTATTTCTTAAGAAGCAAAGCTTATAAATGTTATAACAAAAGATTGAAGAGGATAATTGAAAGTGTAAATGTAAAGGTTGATGAAACTATTCAAAATACTACTATTTCAGAGGAAGAAGATGATGAGGAATCAATTCATAACAATGTTGAATAACTAGTAGTTACAAAAACTCCAGGTAAGTATGTTCAAAAAATAACTCTGTAGATCATATTATTGGTGGTAAAGATAGTGGGGTTCTTACCAGGAAGAGGCTGGAAAGATCAAGAGAATAAGTACATTTTTCTTTACTATCAAAGATTGAACCTAAGACATATACATTTAAGCAAGCAAAGAACAAGGATGGATAGAAGTAATGGAGGAAGAGTTGAATCAAATTATAAAGAATGAAACTTTGGAACTTTTCCCAAGCCATAAAGATAAGAATGTGATTGGAACAAAATGAGTTTTCAAAAACAAGTTGGATGAAGAAGGTGAAGGGATCTGAAACAAAGTAAGACTCATATGTAAAGGGTATGATAAATTTGAATGTGTAGAATTTGAGGAAACATTTTCTCTAGCGGCTAGATTGGAGGCTATCATTATGTTTTTAGCTCTCTTAGCATTCAAGAATTTCAATGTGCATCAAATGGATGTGAAGTCAACATTCTTGAATGGACAACTTGAAGAAGTATATATTGAACAACTGAAAGGATTTCAGTGCATTGATAATCTAGATTATGTTTGTAGATTGAAGAAGGCTTTGTATGGTCTTAAACAAGCTCCTAGAGCTTGGTATTCAAGGTTGGATGGATACTTGCAACAACAAGGTTTTTAGAGAGGCTTTGTGGACAGTAATTTATACATAAAAAAGGAGAGAAAATGTTGATAGTTATGGTGTTTGTTGATAAAATCACTTTTGGAGATAGTAGTGAAGAAATGTGCAAAAAAATTCAGAAGGCTATGCAGAATGAATTTGAGATGTCTATGCTAAGATAATTGTCTTTCTTCTTAGGATTGCATATTGTTTAATCAAACAAAGGGATTTTTATTTCACAACACAAATACATCAAGGATATGTTTTAAAGCAAGTTTAGGATGGAAGATTGTAGACTTGTTGCTACACCTATGGTTACCGGGTGTAAGTTGAGAAAGGATGATGTTTCTATTTTGGTTGATCAAACTCTTTACCAGTTTATGATTGGTAGTTTGTTGTATGTGATAACATTTAGGCTAGATATTCTGCAGGAAGTTGGAATGGTTTCTAGATTTCAGGAAACACCTAAAGAGACTCATGTTAAGGCAACAAAGAGGATATTCATGTATTTGAAGGCTATTGAAGAATTTGTTCTTTGGTATCCAAAGAGTGAAAAGTTCACTCTTACTACATATACAAATACATATTGGGTAGGTTGTGTGGATAAACAGAAGACCACAAGTGGTGGTGCATGCTTCCTTAGAGACAATTTGGTGTCTTGGTTGAGTAAGAAGTGGGAATTAGTTTCTTTATCTACAACATAAGTGAAATACATTGTTGCAACATCATGCTATACTCAGGTGCTTTGGATGAAGTAGAACTTGAAGGAAATGAAGGTTGAGTGTGAAGATCCTATCACTATTCTTTGTCATAACACAAGTGTAATAAACATTTCAAAGAATCTAACGATGCACTCAAGAACATAACACATTGCAATCAAGTATCATTTCTTGATAGAGAAGGTTGTTGAGAAAGAAATTAGATTATAATATGTGGATACAAAGGAGCAAGTTGCAGATATATTCATGAAGCCAATTCCTAAGGATATATTTGAGTTTCTCCAACAAAAACTAGGAGTTGTTACTCCCTCCTCTTGATTCAAGAGGAAAGTACAAGGTGAGGGGGAGATTGGTCTCCCTTCTGCAAGAAGGGTTGGTGCTCTTACAGAATGTTTTTAGTAGTATTGTTTGGACTAAGGAGCAGTCTATCTAGGAAATAGGTTTTTGGATGTTGCAATACCGACTGAAGATGTTGATCCTTTACCATTGATGTCAAAGGGGGAGAGAGTGCTCAGAATGTTGAACTTCTCATAAAGAATAACGATCCTGAACTGAGGAAATGCTAATTTATGGTAAGAGTGCTCAGAATGTTGAATTGCTCAGAAAGAATAACTATCTTTCTATATTTTAATATTATATATTTCATAGAGGGGGAAAATGTTACAACGCAAGAATCATTTAGACTTACTCATTAGGAGTGTTTTGGTTGTCCCAAAATTTTGTTGTTTTCCATCAATGACAAAGGGGGATATTGTAGCATAGGTTATCATTGATGTCAATAGGTCATTTTGATTGATAGTGGTTTTCAAAGGGTGTCAAGGCTGTTAGATGTGGAGGTTGTCAAAATGAAGAAGATTGTAGGAGTATACACATTATCAGTTGTCTCAAGGTTTCAAAAGCATGTTGTGTAGGCTATCTAATCTATCATATCTTGTATCATGTCAGTAGTAGCGTGACTGCCTTTAGATAGTTAATGAATTTATTATACCATGTCGGGTATGTAGTCAACATGTGTGTGGTGTTCCAGAAGGATATCTTTTGGGCATAAAGATTAATTAATATGGGTGACATTTCTTTTAGAAATACGATGTTACTCTACGGTTTGGAAGGAGAGTATGCCTACACTAGTTTTATCAGTTTCCTGAGATTCTAGTGGTGTGGTTTAGTGTTCAAGGAGTTTGAAGTAATAGGAAGTTCATCGAGCTATTCAAAGTTCGAGACATGTATGGTAGTGGCTAAAAGTGTGCATAATTCAATTCAAGCATGTGGAGTGAGGATATGACCTGTTTAAGGTTCCCATGGTGGCACAAGGCATCATGTTCTTTTGGCAAAAAGTTTGGACTGGTGTATTAAACGTTTCATGTAATTTGAATTTAGGTCCACCTTATGTTGTCTAGGTTGGTGTGGATCCCCGACCAACATAGAAGAGTGTTAATGTAATGCTATGTATATATTTCAAATGTTTAGATGTATTGTAAAAGTGTGTGTGTGTATGTACCAAATGTATTGATGATTACAATGAAAGTACTATAGTGGGATGTACAGTTGTGTCATAGTAGAAGCATGAAGAAAGGAGTGAGTGCCAATATCAGTGTGTCTACTGGTGCATGTCAGTTAAATTTTAAATTTGCCATTATTTTTGTTCCAGTAGGATTAGTGTTCTACCTATTGTATTGTTCCAGTTGGGATTGGTGTCTTTGTTCCGGTGGGGATTGTGTCACCTGTAGGTTGGTGTCTACTGAATCTTTTGGGGATTGGTGTCTCTGTTAGGTTGTTGCCTACATCTCATTATAAAATTCACTTATTATATTCTTTCTTGTGAGAGTTTCTCGTTGTGGTTTTTCCCATCTTGGGTTTCCATGTAAATCTGGTGTTGTGTTTTCTTGTGTTATGCTTTACTTACTAGCTTGTATGGTTCAATGCTCCTCATGTTGAAAATCTATAAAATAGCCATGAAGGTTTCTAGAATTGTTGTAATTATTTGGATCTACTGATTCACCCCCCTCTCAGTAGATTGTGTGACCTTCATATGTATATGTATATATACACATACATATATATCAAACATATATATATATACATACATGCATACATATATACATATTTATATTCATATATACATATACATATACATATACATATATATAAATAAATATACATATAAATAATTATATATATACATATACATACACTAGTAGAATTTGGCAAATAAATGACTACGTGACTAAAACTTTTAGTCACAACAACTAAAAATGACTAAATTCTACTAATTTTTTGCAACTCAGCTATGAGTAAATAAATGACTAATTTGGTTGTTGACTAAAAAATATTTAGTCACACAAATAAAAATGACTAAATAGTTAGTCATTTATTTAGTCACAATCCATTTGAATAAATTATTTAAGGAATAAAAAATCAATAGCCAATACTCTAAAACTTTAATAAACATACTCTAAAACTTCCGTCAAAATCTTATTTTCAGGCGTAGCCTGGCAAAATGGAGTTTTTATTTTAATAAACATACTCTAAAACCTTCATTGAAACCTTATTTTTAGGCGTAGCCCATTGAAATGGAGAAGTGTTTTAGTAAAGAATGACAAAGAATGGTAGGGAGATGTGCATGACAGGAGGCATATGATTCATTTTTGCTTATCTCATTCTTGCTCTGCTCAACAAGGGTTACATTGTTTACACTACTATTTGTAATCTAGGTATTTAATGGACATATATTTGCATAATATCAAATTCCTTCAAATGCTTTTGAAGTATCAATGTATCATATATAGGGTTTATAATTATTTCTTTTAATTTAAAAAAATAAATAAATGTATTTTCTTATGATTAGATAATGTGGAGATCTCCTAAATATGCCCTAGCACACTGTCCTCTTTGGAACTGTATTCATTACTCCAACCGCTAGCGTTTTGCATGTGACATCTTTAATATCTTCATGATAGTGGATTTTAAATAGATCTCAGTTTTTGCTTTAATCTTTATCATGGTAACCCCTGGGTTCCATAATCCACCTTCAATCTCTTCTAAGAACGTTCTCTTAAGCTAGACTACATAGTATGCATATAAAGCAAGTCCTTCATACCTGTCATTGTTCCAAACCACCACTCACTTCCTTTCTTAAAATGTTGCCTCCATAAGCACAATAACATGTTTTAAAATCATGGTTGCCAATGATTGACCATTAAGGTCACTACTTTCATCAAGATACAGTGAGATTTTTGTCTTCAAACTCAAGGCATTATGCAAGATAACATTGTGAATTGTTTTTTGTGTACGATTTGATTTTCTTGAACATTTACTACTTTTCTAACTGCCTTTAAGACTGGATATTACACCCTTAGTTGCAATCTCAAACAACTCACTCACTGTCACCTAAAGATTCCTTTCATGAGCATCCTTCTATAAAATCAAACTATGCCCTAGTATAGACTGCCTACTTACTAAAGGGGGCTCATTATTTCATGGTATTGTGGGTCTTAATATCCTTCAAACTTATTGTCACTACTTCACAGACCACAAGGTATTATTCACTATTCTCCCATCTTTAATGAGTCTCAAAACAATGCTCAAACATGCAATTCACTACCTCCATTATACAATGGCTAAGAAGAAACATTGAACCTGTGATTACCACTGTTACTTCATTTGGACAGTCATTCCCTGGTTGCATTTTTCTTGTCTAACACTGTCAATAGCATTTGAAAACCCCTTAAGGTTAGCAAGGGGGTAAGGAAACTCATTGTTAAAATCTTCGCTTTATTATGCAAGGTTTGAGCTTTATTATCTTGTCACTACTCAACCTCTTTTTGACTATCACACCTCGAGTGACTATCATTCTTCTTACCATAGATTGCATTTACAAATGTCACTGAGCTACATAGTGTGCTTTTTATTCACTACAATCTTTAGATTGCAAGATTTTGTTATTGGCTAAAATGTCTCAATCTTTCTAGTATTGCAACCTCACTAATCCGCTAGATTTATGGTTTATGTTTCTACGAAGGCTTATGGATTGTACCCTAGTCATGCTCTTACCAATGCTTCTATTGGTATTAAAAAATAACCTTAAATCTTGGGTTAGAAAATTAGTTGTCTTGTTAGGGTTGTGGTATGATCTTGGATTGTATCCTAGAGTGTGTAGGAAGCTTGTGTTTGATCATTAGGGTATGTAAACCTGATCAGGAAAATGTATCCTATATAGCATGGGTCTTGCTTTAATACTTTCCATAATGGTTATTAGCAAATCACGTTATTATAGTTTTTGGTAAACCAAGATTGCATTCAAGTATGTAACAAACTTGGTTTATAGTTTAAGTTGTACACTTTTAAGTAACATTCATAAGGTTTAGAAAATATTGATCACTCTCTAGAATAGCCCATTAAACATGGGTTGTGCTTGAATGCACTACATGATTGATATAACACAACCACTTTGCATATCAACCAGAGTTATAGGCTCTTTATTGTAGCAATAGGTAATCACTATTGGATCATGCTATCATTACATCGCAACCTGTTAAACTTGAGTCAACCTGAATGCACCCAATGATGATTGAAACCTAATTATGATGACATTTAGTTGTACATGAATTGTGCTCATATGAGTGCCTCCATTTCTATCACAACATAGCCACATTAAACTTGGGTCACACATGAATGCATCATGTATTTGTTATAGCACAACTGTGCAACATGACCAATAGATTTATGGATCACATAATTACAGTCAGAAGAATTTGTTCCTCAATTGTGCTTTTATGGTGATTCCATTACCATTATAGCATAACCCTTTGGACTCATATTGCTCAAATCCTTACATTGCTTATTTTCTCTTTGGATGGATGGCTTAATGGATTTTTTGTGATTTATATAGGTTTTGTTTTCATAGTAAATGACATCGGATTCTTTCTAAAATTGAAATGATTTATTAATTATGGTTTTATGATGATTTTAAGTTTTGTTTAGAAGTGGTTAATATGTTGCATTTTTATGTGTAGGAAGAATATATTGTGATGTAACGTTCAGGTATGGACGGTTTAGGCAAACTTGGATTGCTATCAGTGACATAACCAGGTTTGAGAGTACCTTGAGCCGGTTTGAAACACATCTGGGCGTTTTCATTCGAAAGCAGAACCTGAGTATAGGAATTTCCAAATATCCGACAAAGGAAGTTCTTACATTCTAAAGATTAAATCATAAATTTGTTGGTCCAATTTGACATCCAACCTAACATTTTTAATATCCGATAAAGAAAGCTCGTACATTCTAAAGATAAAATCATAAATTTGCTAGTCCAATTTGAGGTCATGAAGCTCCGATAGAAAGTTCCTACATTCTAAAGATAAAATCATAAATCTGCTTGGTCCAATTTGAGGTCCAATTGTAAGGATTTGTCTTTTTAATTATACTTTCTGACATTTTGCTTGATACAAATTGTTACTTTAGAATTATGGTATTGATTTTCTTCTAATGTTTTCAACCCTCATTTCAAGGAAGATCTCTGAAGACGGTTCCTTCAAATGGAGACTACACTTTTCCGCTATAGGTTTCTTTTAAGAAACACCAGAAGTTTGGGTATTGTCATATTCAGGTACAACAAGAGTTTGAGGTGAATTGCACTTAGTATTTTATGTCGATATGGATATGTTATAACTTGTAGTTAATTGTCATAGCATAACAGATAGGCTAAATAGTTGTTCATATACCATTGTTTCAAATTATAAATTGCTATACCTTATTCTAGGAGCAAATCACAACAGGAGTCTATACATAAGGCACTGTTGTTTCAAATTCAAAATTGTTGGCTCTTTCACAATTGTTTGCTTCATTTATTTGATCTAAGACAATCTGTTGTATAGAAGATGCTCTCAAAATCACAGTAAAATCATTTATTTCTGGATGACTGCTCAGAATCTTTCCCATCATAACAATGAACAAAAGCAATGGTCATTAACGTGAACTTTGGCAAGAGTTTCATATAATTTTACTTTTCCACTCTCTTTTCCATTCTAAATTTTATTCCCAATTTCATCCATGAAGAACTTCCTCTGCCTGTAGATCCTGCTTTTAGCCATACTTTACCAAGTGTTGAGGATAGCTTCAAGTTTTTACCTAAGCAACAATTGACAAAATTCGGTCTTACCAAATCAAAATTTTGGTAAGGTCAAATTTTGTCAATTGTTGTTTGGGTAGAAACTCAAAGCTATCCTCAACACCTGGTAAAGTTATGGCTAATAGTAGGATCTACGTGAATGAATTCATCAAATAAAATGGAAAAATAGGCTTTGATGAAACTCTTGCCTTTGGTCAATGACGGCTTTGTTATGTATTGACGATCATCGAGAGATTTTTCAGCGGTGAAACATCTTCTGCTAGCGGCGTCTTAGATCAAAACAAATAATGAAAATAACTGTTTTGGCTAATGTTTCTTATGTATGAATATCTAGAATAAATATATAAATTTAATTGAAACAATGGTATATAACTATTATATGCTTTAACAATTAACTTAGTACGATATCCATATCAACTTTATAAAAAGTGCAATTCACCTCAGCAATATTAATTGCTTTGTAAAAGTTTGCACTCCATGACATTCTCTATGCACATCGATTATATTTGGTTATTATCTTGATCTCCTTTGTGATCAAAAGAACAGTGAAGTTCATTGCATAACTCATGACCATTTTGCAGTACTATGATCCAATGCTCTTTTACTTCTTACTCACTGTGTTCTCAATCACCGTGTGTAAATGACTTATAGGAAAAATCTTTGTCACCATTTGACAGTAACTTTCATTATTTTTGGACTGTTTGTTATGATTCAATCACTATTTGACGATGTTATTCCTTTCTTAGTCCTATAAGATAGAGGACAATTCACAGTTTGCAACTCTCTAACAATGATCACACAGTGGATTTTTATTAGATATTGTAGTTGCAAGCTGCACTTTGAATCACCAAAGCCTTCACAAAAACTTCTGCACAACCACCGCAACACCATACGGTTGTTGTTGGGCCTTCACGATGATGCAAATGGCTCATTAAGACCTCCATGCTACCCTATCCCACTCTTCTCTCTTCCCTATTCCATATTTGTTTGGGTTTCCTAGATCATTGTACAAATCATAATCATACACTCTATCCCACTCTTCTCTCTTCCTTGTTCCATTTCCTATTAGGCTTGTCAACTCCTCATTCCTCCACTTTAACAAAGTTGGAGGAGTCTCACAAGGGAGATAACTCTACAAAACAAAACAACTTTCTTATGGATCCTATAATCTACGAAAAAATAAGCTTTACGGTCAAAAAAATCTATCATAATGATCTATGTGTTTACCCTATTGGAGAAAAAGATTCGATCTTTTTTATAGTAAGATGTAGGATACACCTAATAATATATCTAAAAATATCAAATTTTTAAACCTTCAGATCTTTGAGATTGTTGCAAATTTGATTTGATTTTTGTATAGCTGGACGGATCTAAAAAACTATTGCTTGAAAATGATGTAAATGAAAATGTTGTTTGTTCAGAATAATCTAAGGGTGTTATTTTTCACTTGCACAATTTTTTTTTTGTCTACCTTAAGATAACCGTTAAAATTATCATTTTGTTAATCATAATATTTCATTATATATTTGTATTTTGTTAGATTGTATGGGATAGTTAATGGTTAAGTTTTTTTTTTTAAAATCAACATTTAATATACTTTCCATGTAATTTTCATCACTTGTAAATTTAAATTGTTGTTACTTTTTGTGATCATAAAAAATTGAGATGATTATAGTCTCATGCCCTCCTATGAAATATTTTCATGCATGTTTGAGATCTCTACAAGGTGATGAAATGGCCCTAGGGTTTGGTAGGATTTTGAGTATCCTTGTTGTTTTGATGGTAATGTTGTCACTAAGTTCTCTCCCTACCCAAATATAGTCACCCGAGAAACTGCCATGATGCTCTTGACTGTAAATTACTTTGTTCTTCTTACCTTCTCACTGCAGGTCTGATTCTTCAACTCCTCCAACTGCCCTTCCATCTCAGTGTCTTTTCATGCTCTTGCATCTTTTTTCTTATGAATTTATTCTTATGACTCTGAAAGCTATCACTAGGTCTATTCTGATTGTTAGGTCATTGAGGGTATATGATTTTCTACTATGAACTCTTAGATTGTCATACTTTTGATGAAAATTCTCCAAGGATGTTTGCTCACTGACTTGACTCTATGTATATTCTCCATTATGTATTGAAAATTCATGGTTTCTAGTTAAATATTTATTGGTGTAACCATTGCCATGTTTCTTGGGACTGTCATCCCTATAGGATAGTTTCCTTATAGATTTGAATGTAATTTAAAAGGTTCCCATAAATATCGACAATTTTCATAAGACTATTGTGTCAAGGTAGTAGATGGTTGTGACAAGTTTCATAAGACTTTTGTGACAAGTTTCATAATACTGTCGTACCGCAAGAGCCAAGAAGACACGGTACAGTGTAGCGGTAACATCCCGTATTACTATCAAGGTCGAGCAATAATGTGCGGTATGGCGGTAAATCAAATACTTTTGTCACATCCCTGCATGAGCTAAGAAGCAAGGGTGTGGTGTAGTGGTAACATCCCGCATTACCACAAAGGTCGAGTAATAACGGTGCGGTGTAGCGGTAACATCCTGCATCATTGCAAGGATCAAGTCAAAACGGTGTGGTATTACGGTTAAACTATAAAATGAAATATCCTTGTTGTTATGCTTTGATGGATGTCCCTTCGTTATTACTGGATATCTAATGTAGTGCACATTATTATAGTGTAAGCCTATTTTTTAGATTGTTTCATTTAGCATTAGCAATATTCTCCACAAGGACAATGTCACTGTTTAAAATGATGGAAATGGTTCACATCTCTCAGAACAATTTCTCTTGCAACAATCTTGGAGATGAATTTAGATGTAGTGTGAAAATCATAACATACTCGAAGGTTCTTAACAACTCTAATAGTTGCACCAGGGGCCATGTTTAACAAACCAAATGCAATTGCTAACTTTTCACTATGGTAGTAGATAAATGATTCTTTTTTCTTCTATTCGACAACATTAAGTAAAATTCTTGAATCTGGAAATACCCTACTGTCTTCATTTGCTAAGCCAATTTCTCCAATTTTGCATAGATCTCCCATGTTTGTGAATGTGATCTATCTCCTACACAAAAAAAGCATGTACCATTTTATGCCCTTCAATCCAACTACATGCAGGTATCTTTTTAATTCCTCTATCTTTTATCAATCTCCTTACTATTTGAACCTCACCACACTTGCCCGCTTCTGCACAGATGTTTAGAGAAGAACATAAGTTGCAACATTTTTAGGATTCAACTAAAAGAGCAGTGTTGCTGGAATACTCATCCTATATTCATATATGATCCACAAGCACCAAAGGTTTAACTGGCATCTCAGTAATAATGTTTAGGGTGTCCTCAAAATAGCCAACACAAGCACAAAGGTCAACTATGCACACCTAATGATCAACTATACATGTAGTGCAATAAGGGTTATTGACATGTGAAGTATGTGCAACCCTCATCCAATAAACCTACATGACTGTATGCATCTAGAACACAAGCAAAGCTTACAATTTCGGTGTTCCAAAGTGCTTCATTAATTCAAAGATTTTGAGAGCTTCCTTGCAAAATCCATTTTTTGCACATTCTGCAATATCATTTCATTCCATGAGATGACATCTCTTTGAGGCATTCTATTAAACAATTCATTTTGTACTACATTTTGGTGTCAAATCTTTGGTAATTATGGTTAGTTTCATTACATTCAAATTCTAAATTATGGGAAATTATAGATAGTGAGTAGATTGATGACTATTTGGATAGTGAAATTAGCTCTCTTAGAAATTAACTGAAATATCTAGAAGGATTATTTTAATTAAAGAGGATTTTGTGGTTATTTTTGTAACAATGTTTAACAATGATTTTATAGTGCAAGTAGCTTGCTATTTTTATTCGAGATACAAGTCATCAAAGTCAAGCACATACTAAGAAGATGATCAAAAGGGTGGCAATGATCAAAAAGGTAAACACAAAATTAAGTTAGCTACTAGTAGTCCTATAAGTGATGACCCTAAAAAGAGAACCAAGAAGAATATAATTGTGGCTAGAAAATCTTCTTGCCTTGCTCCTTGTCAACCTGTATCCAAAATTGATCCCCTTGTTGATAAGATCACTTTGGTGGATTCTAGCAAGGGGGAAGATGATCTAAATGTGTCCATAGACCTTGAGAGAGTAGTCTTAGAATTTGATATTTAGAAAGAGTAATAAAACTAATTCCCCAATCTATAGTGGGATGGAAACTAAGAAATAATCCTTTGCTTCTATCAAAGAGAGGGAAGAGACTCAACCTAAAAAAGCTAAGTTTACTATAAAGCACCCCCACTAGATGTAGAAGAAAGAGGAGAATAACACCCTTAGAAGTGGGAAGAAAATCAAACCAATGTTGCTAATAGAGATAATAGGAGGAATGGGTTCAAGAAGATCAACAATAGGCAACATGCTTGCACTTCCTATTATTTTAACCACAAAATGATAAATGTTTTACAAAACAAAGTAATCTCATTAAAAAGGAAAATTATATAGATTTGGAGGGTGTAGTCACCAATATTTTGAATTTGAGTAAAAAATGCTAGGAATGTAAAACCTCAAGCATGAAAATCCTTGAGGAGTTAGCTAAGGCTAAAGCAAAGAAGAAGATACTAGTGAGTCTATTGGTGATGCTGACTCCCTCAAGGATATTTTGTCATAATTTAGAAGAATGAGAAATAAAACTCAACCTCGAGGAACTAGGTTGTTATTCTTCTTGTTAGCTCATATTCATGGTGCCTTACAACGAACATCAGTCTTATGTGTTGCTAGTTTATTGTTGTTAGTCTATTTTTTGGTCATTTTGTGTGGTCTCCTTGTTGGGACCTATTTTTATTTAGCCTTTTGGATTTTGTAAGGGTAGGAACCCTTGTTTTCCCTTTTAATTAACAAAAAAAAATGCAATATGGCTTATGTAATAATAATGCAATAATGCAAGGATCCGCTTGTTTGGCACATTTGTGTTGAGGGTGGTCTTGCTCCTCTTATGGAGAGACTTGTGGGCCATGACCCTAATTTGTCTGCTCAGTTTGTCAACTCGTGGAAAGATCATCATGTGACTATGGGTGGCATTTCCTTTACTGTGGATGAGGAAGTGATTGCGTAGGCGACGGGTCTCTAGTGCACTGGTATGAAGCATCTAAAGCACACTAAAACCTAGGACAATGAAAGTATGAACAAGTTTTTTGTGGGGAATGAAGCGTCGGTGCGCAATCAGTCGGGTTTTGACCGGGAGGCTCTCCCTCGACCATGGAACTTGGTGTGCCTTGCCTTGACTAAGTATGTGACATTGGAAGGTAGGTACAAGACCTATTACTTCTACCATTTCCCTCTGTTGAATCACCTAAGGCATAAAGTTTTGTCAAGCTTTCCTTTTTTCCTGCTTATGGACCTTGAAAAATTCTGTTGAAAAATGTGTGGAGGCCGCTGCTCTAAATCCTAATGGCCCTCCTCCCCTGTCGCTCCACCAGGGCCTCATTTTGAGGCTCTACCACTTCCATCTTGCTTTGTGTCTGCCAAAACCCATCTCTATTGTCCGCACTAAAGAGATAAAGCTTCCCTTTGCGACCAACTTATCTCCAGTCGAATCCAAAGGCCCTGTCAGGAAAAATCACCCGATCCTTGCTGACTTGTTGAAACCCAAACCCGTTGCTAAAAAACTTAAAGGAAACGAGGGAGTGGCCCAGACTAGTGTAGTAGCTAGTCTGTGTGAACTCATATCAACCCCCGCTAAGACTACCAGCAAGCCCACTCTGAAAAAGAAAGGCAAGGAGGAAGGTAAAAGATTGAAGGAGCCTCTAAGCAAAGGAAAAAATGTGGTGAGCAAGGACTCTATGGGGGATACGGTGATTGCGAAGACGGTGGTTATTGGTTGTGATGCCATCATTCGACGCTTTCGTAGGTTGGAAAAGAATAGGAAAAAAGTGTAGGTTAAAGATTTGGATATGGACAAGGAGTTGTCGGATAGCAAAGATAGTAGGGGTGAGGAGGTGTCAGAAGGTGAGGAGGAGGAGCATGCTAGAGGACCCAACTCCATCCCTGATTTGGGAAAAGTTCAAAAGGAGGGTTCGACCTCTTAATCTTTGAAACCGCTGGATGTTGAGAAGGCTGTTCCCGACAACACTGTTGTTGGTGGGGAGGAGCTCTGTGTGTCAAAAGAAAGATTGGAGAAATTGGACAAAAAATTATGTGGTTTGACTCGCTTCACGATCAAGCTAGTTCACTGTGTCACGAGTACCCTATCGGTGGTAATAAAGGATGATATGGACATGAAAAAGATTGAAGATCGTTAGGAATGGGTCAGAGATGATGTTTTCCATCTCTTGTCTAAGAACTGGGAAGATGCCAGGTAGTTTGCTGCTGGTCCGCTGTTTGTCCGTGTGTTGTTGATCCATTGTGTCTATTTTTTGGCTTTGTATTTTTTGATGTTTTTTTGGACTTGAACTCTTTTGGCCCTTGTGGCTCTATGTGAAGGGTACAACACCCTATAAATGTTGCTTACTCAATAAAATAATAATAAAATAAAGTACAATACACCACTTTCAAATTTTAAAATAAAAATAATAGTGATGTATCATATTTGATAAAAAAATCCCTCATAAGGTATCAAAGGGCCAGTAGAGTGTGCAAAAATAAAGTTCACAAAGGTAAAAAAATTACAAGGAGATATGTAACAATGAAATAACACAAACCTTATTGAGATTTGAAAAATGATAATGTAATAAAACATTACAAATATTATACCTTAAGAACAATGAAGGTATGACCTATAAGATAAAGCCCTTAGCAGGTAAGATCAAACGGGTTTACAAAAAACCTAAAGGTAAATGATCTTTTCCCTAGGGTAAATCTTGGGGTGATCCCACAGTACTGGTTTACAATTTTTGGCTAAACTGAACATTGAACTGAATTTTTTAAACTAAACCTTCACTTTTGGGCACCTACAACAGCTAAATTGTGAGGAATTCGAAGATGATGCAAACTAGTGATTTGTGACATTTTATCTTTAGATTCTAAATATATTTTTTTCAAAATTTTTGGAATCAGATTGCACTTCTTTTTCCATCTCTTTCAAAAACTAGTTTTTAATAGTGACGTTACTAACTAACACATAACTTTTTTTCTATGAAGGATAAAATTCTATTTTTTTCAAATTTAGATTTGTAACTACGATATCCAGTGCATGGAATTGGTTTCATAGCATTTCATTGAATATTTTTTTCTCAATTAAGTTTCAAAGTCAAACTAGTTACAATTTAGACATGATTCACTGGCTAAAACATAACTTTTTTTGTATGTATCGAAATTCATTTTTTTTTGTTGGATCAAGGACATTAATATCTAGTGCACTTATATATATAACAATCTACTATTTTTCCACATGTGCAAAAACCTCCCTTCTAGCAAATCCCCCTTTAAATGCAATTAAAAAATAAAACCCATTAAAGGGGGGTTCGCTAGAAGGGGGGGGGGTTTCTATCGAACCCCCTAGTTCTAGCGAACCCTTTAAAGTGTTTTCCATCTGAAAATGCATTTTTCCTTCCTCAACGGAATTGTAAACCAGTTTTGTGGGTTTACCCCTTGAAATATTAAAAAAATGAATACAATCAAACATTACTTATCCTAGATTAATGTAATGATAGTTGGGAATGATATAACATGTAAATCAATGTTAAAGTAGGAAAACAATGTGAAGTGATAGGTGTACTCAACTCTTGGTGATGTGACAAAGATAAAACCTAATGCAACACATAACTCAATCTTCTAGGTATGGAACACAAATACCCCAACTGTGCTCGTTGCTTGGAATTCAATGTAGACTTGTGTTCCTCTATGGTTGATTTCATAGCTTTGGATTAATCTCGTGTTGTACACATTCAATTTCTAACATGTAGTCCTAATCTAGTGTAGTGCATACTTGTGCTATCTAATTAGCTATAACATCTATTCACTATAGATTGTTAAGAATTCATTATATTTAAAAGCACCTTGCAAGATCACTAGATACTAAGGGCCAAGTTCTCCTAGGTCAACCCCTTTAATTAGATCAACTTTATAATCATAATAAAGATCGAAAAATAATATTTAAGCATGCAAATAATATAAATGCTAATTCTAATGCGCGTATTACTTCTTTTATAACTCCAAATCAAAAGGTTTTTATTGAATGCTTCTTGTATGCTTTGGTATTTCTTATGATTCCAAGACAATCTTTTAATGTTCAAATGAATGTCTTTAAATATTAAGACATAATGAATCGTTGCACAAGTGTGTTTAACTTGAATCCTAATGACTAGGAGAAAATGATAGAATTGATCATTTGAAATTTACAAAATAATTTCCTAACTAGATTCATGCCATATAGATTTACTTCCATATACCATGAAAATAACACAAAACATGTAATCTTAAAATTAAGAATGAATATATAAAATTATAACTAATAAATAATATGAATATATAAAATATAATAAAAATAAAGGTCAATAAAAATATTTAAATATTAAAAAAATCAAACTTAATACAAATTAGACTAGACATTCTCTCAAAATACATACAAAACTAAATAGAAATTAGAATGGATATACAAATTTTACCTATTTTTTCTTATTTGTATGCGGGAGAACCTTTAATATTTTGGCGGGAGAGCAGACTTAAAAAGCGAGGAGCATTATTTATGCCGTGGCAATAATGGGAAAGAGTAAGGGAGCAGGGGACGAGAATGATGGACTGGAGATTACTGCAATCGGCTGTGTGTACAAAGGTCCATGGGAAAAGAAATACTGGAGCTGTTCCAGGGTAACTTTTATTCATCTTCACTTTTTTCTGTTAAGGCGTCTAAACGACAGTTTCTAAGCATTCTTAAAATTCTGTTATTTTCTAAATTTTTCTTTAAGGCTCTACTGTCTTGCATGGTCGTGCAAAATGAGCTAGAGAATAGGCTTTAATTTGAGTAAACCCAGCCCAAATTTGTATGTTCCAAAATTAATTTTAATGTCAAAGAAAACATACATTCAGGAAAAAAGCTTCTAGAATGAATTGTATATTCAAAATTTGCATAATTTTTGGATCCCGCGCGCAATCCAGCACGAGGATTGCCAGAATAGATCAATAAGTACCCCTTGCCATCCTAATGGAGCGGAAGCCAAGAAAATTAGTTAGAATCTAAAAATATTAGAAGGCAATGAAGTAGCGAAAGATAAAATAGGTTAAAATAAAATGGATGTGGCGGGACAAGGATATAACGGTGAGACTACTCAGAGTAAATAATGAGAAAATCAATTTAGATTGGTTAAATGGTAGAAGCACATAAAAGGAGGTGAAAGTATATGAAGGGTACCAAGAAAACAGCGATGGGCGAGAGTCGAGGAGGTTAGGAGAGCAGAGGGCTAAAAAGACTACGAAACATAAGGTTCTATTGATGTTTGAGTGTTTGTATGATAGATTTTTATGAGAAGCTTTAGTCTCACACTTCATCTATATTGAAGTTATGTAAGTGTCTATTTCTTAATCTGTCTGAGTGCTTGAAAGAGAGGAGATTACTCCATTTTTCTTTATTTCTGATTAGCTTGGGTAGCTTTGTTTAGCTCCCTCCGCTTTTCATCTAGAGCCTACATCTCTTACACAATTTGTTATAGGAGCTTTTTTCTTGGTTGAAGACACATCGTAATTATTTATAACTAATTACCCTTTCCAGAGTTTTTTTCTCTACTTGGAATATTGTTATATTTACTTCAAATATCTCAGATACAATTGTGTGTGGCCTTATAAGGTATTAGATGGAACAAAACTTTTGCTAATCTAGAAGCATGACTTTGGGGTGAAAATATTACTAATTATTTTTATAGGAGAAGCCACCTATGGAAAGAAACTAATACCCTAAAACATACACATATTACAATGAGAAAGGCCATGACTCATGACTGCATTCTACTAAACACTTTTCTTTTGTTGGAGAAGGAAAATCATCCCTCAAGCTTTTGAACCTAATAAACAACCCTACCTCCTTTAGATGAGTTACTAGGGTGTATGGTAGCCCTTTCACCAAAACATGGCGTCATCACTTAATCCATTATAGTATATCTTCAATGCGTTCATGAGGAATAGAACTTTGGTACGGTATATAACAGCCATGTACGCTCGCCAACCTCATGACAATTGACAACAATAGAAAGAGAATCCAAGACACTAATATCACATAGTTTTTGGAAAAGAGCATGTCTCTAGAGAGAGTCAATTGCCTTTCTAAAGTCTACCAAGCAATACAACTGATGCAGGAGCACCCGAGCGAATGTGAAATCAGCATCACACAAAAAAAATTGTTTTGGGAGATTGGTGAGGTTTCATAGAAAACCTTCTTATTGGCAGAATTTTAACTCCATTCTAGATTTGATGGCAAAAGTTTTAAAGTCATACAGTTAATAGTTTTGGAGATTTAATCATTTCATGACTTTGGCTGGTAATTTGGCAAAGTTTTAAAATTTCAAAATCCATGAGGTTTGAGGCTTTAAAATTTCAAAATCCATGAGGTTTGAGGCAGAGTGGCTTGGTAGAAAGTTGGATAATGTTGATATGCTCATCTATGTAAATTTCTGGAAGAATCCGAGCTCCTGGTAAGAAATTACATCAAAACTTGGTTTTGTTCTTGAGTTTTGGCTTACATATATTTTACAATCTAGTGCAAAAGAACAATTTTCTTTCGTTTATAATTTAAAAGAAAAATCCAATAATCTGGGAAGAAATTATATTTAGTAGTGTAGTATATGATTATTCACATGGTGCTGGAAACATTGTTACTGATGTATAAACATTTTCCAGTTGACTAGTGTGTGGCATATACTTTACTCTAAAGTAGCTACATTCTCTAAATTATGGTGGGATTTATGATTAGTGATTTTGTACATAGTAGCAAACTTCTCTTTTATTATTAAAATAAGGCACTTGATGTTTAAATGGTCCCTTTGAGCTTTATAATTGATTTTTATTAACTACTCAAGATCTGCAGGGAAAATATCGACACCCCTATCCCATTGGATATCAGGCAATCCGTAATCATGCTGGACAAATGTATAAAATGGAAATACAGGAGGGTAACAAGGGACCTGTATTTGTGGTGAGTGTTTTTAAGAGTTTAGGTTCCTTGAAATACCTGTTAATTTTGGCAACTCAAGGTCTCTTTGCAGTGATTGCCAGGGATTATGGGTTCTTTTATGTTGAAATGGTTAAAAGTTGCTGTTTTAGCCAGAAAATATGTTATACAAAAGAAAACATAGTTGACAGTGAATTGTACTGTTGTGAAAAGGGAATCTTGTTTCTGATTAATGTCGGTTTTTTAAAAGTTCTTTTGAGGTATTCATTTTTTTTCTTATATTTGCAATCTAAGTTGAATATATATATCTTGGATGTAGGTTATTTCTGAGGAAGGGATTCCTTGTGTTGGGGACACTCCAACTATCGCCTGGGAAAAAGTCCAAATGAAAAAGTCTTTACGATTCCAAAAGCGGCATAGAAGTCAGTTCTCAAGAGTTGATGGTGCTGAGGTACAATTGGTATATTTTTTATGTTCATTGTCCATTGTTTAATTTATCTACTCAATATTGTTGATGTAGATGTAAAAGGTTTTCTGGTTTATATTATTTTAGTTTTAAATTATTTCAAGTCATGGCATCCATGACATGTAAATAAGATTTTTTTTGAAGATATTCTCTAATTGGTGATGGTTTGAAAGGAAATTGTCTCTCTTTTCCGTCCAATCTATTGAATCTTTTTTGTATTGATTTTTCACTGAAACATATAGGTATAGTTCAGAGTTCAGACATTTCCCGAGCAGTTTTCCTGATTACCTTCCATCACTTTTGCACTTCAAGAAAGCTACTTATATTTTCATTTTCTCTTGCCACTACACAACTTTGGTTTGCTGTATGATCTTCCTCACTCTTTGTTAACATTCTTTGTAAAATGGTTTCCCTTTGGTACAACTCGTCTTCTATGCATGCAAAAAGAGCATTCATTTACCAGGCCAGTACTATGTAAGTTGCAAACTCAATTCTATAGCTGAAAATGCATAGTTTTCTCTAATGTATCTTCCTCCCTTATATATTTGATACATTTGCAAGACTGCATGTTTCTGGGTCTTTATCTGTCAGGAAGTTGGCTCAGCACCTCTTTATGGTGATATTTTTTTGTACTTCTTCTGCATATTTCTGTTAAACTATTTGATGGATGATAATATGCTATTTTGATATTTTAAATTTCATGATTGATATTCTTGTTCAGTGTATTTGGGATTCCCGTATTCATTAATTTTCCATCACTTCTTTGGATTTCTAAGTTCTTGACCCCTTGTTAGGTTTTTTACTTTTATGATGGATTGTTGAGTAATAATTCATTTAGAAATATTCTAACATATTGTTAGAATATAGGATGCTTTGTTGGTCTCCATTAATGCAAAATTTTGAGTTCCATGGCTTACATTCATATTGAGTTTATAGATGACATATTTCTATGCCTGGCTTAGATTCCAACATAAATCTCTATCAAGATTGGCCGTGTTTATCTCCATCTCCTCCACAGGTTGCTTTGTATGATGATCCTCCTTGGCAATGACTTACACATTTTCACTACACATGTGATGCTTTATACTCCAACATAAAGTAAGATAATTGGAGAGATCTTGATTGCTGAGAACCCTCTCGTATGCAGATTTGAAAGAGGCAGCCACAAAGGTTTTTCAGGTTAATAAAATTCAAAGGGGTTTTGAGAACGCACTTAGGAGCTAAGTCACAGGGATTGTGTTCTTGTTTTTAGTTTGGCAAGGGAAATTTTGGAACAAGTTGCAATGAATATAGTATGAGAAAAAAATTCGTTATTAATTTCAATTTTTTTTATTTTAAATTTTTTTCAACCTAAGAAATAAATCCACAAGATTGTGGAAATAGTTTGATGTTACTAATGAAATTTGAAAACTATGTAAAATGATGTTCAAACTTATAAACTGTGATAAGCTTATCAAAGTTAAAACATATAAAACATATGAAATCACAATTTTATTTTTTTGTCAAGAAGTGATAGACTGATAGTCAAGAGTTGAGACTTTGGGGCATCAAAAAAACCTAAGTCATCAATAGTACTTGGTTGAATTGGCTTAATATCATCGGCACCGGATACACCACTGAATTTATCACTAAGAAAGTTAGGAACTTTTTTTTTTTGATACGCAAGTTTGATTTATATTATAAAAAAGAGAGTACAATCGTCTGCAAACGCAGGTAATTCTTCCGCCATTAATTACCAGTAAAACCAACCCGGCCACCAAAACCTGAGGACCACCCTAGAGACGGTTGAAACAAGAGACCCATCTCCCCAGAGACAAGCACCCAACCTTCCAAAAACCACCCCACCTCCAAAACCATCTAACAATCCAACAGGCCAAAAAAGTTCGACCCCGCCCATGTACAGACAAGTCCCAAACACCCAAAATTCCCAAAATGGCCATAAGAGACCGAAACTACAAACCCCAAAATTGGAGAGCGCCATTAGACCATAGACATAAACTCTAAAATTTACCAGAATCATCAACTACATACAAATATTCATAGAAAATTATTTAAAAATTCTTCAAATGCATTTACCCACTCCACACCACCCGCGGCCATTAGGCCGAAGAATTTCTTCAGGAATTCAATGGCCACCACCGCCACCATCCTATGTTTGCTCAACGCCGGACCGCTCAAGTCAAGAAGAAACGGGAATAGCTTTACGGCCTCATCCAATCCTCGAATAGCTGCGAAATCATTCGGCCGTGGAACTCCTTTGCCTTCCACAACAAAACTCAACAACTCGTCTACACCACCCACCAGATCCTTACGGAACATCTTCACCAGCAGCAGTTTGGCTTCGGCCTTAGACTCGCCATTGTCCAAAAGGGATGCCAAAAACCGAGAAGATATGTGAAGATTGTCTCTCTCGAATTCCTTATTCGCCAAATGACCAGCGCCCAAGATCATTTTCGTTGCCACTAGGACTAGTGGGTCTTTGTTAGTAAGAATCCACTTTAGCCGTTGATCTTTTATTTCTTTGAAGGAGGCTTGTCTGGTCGAGGAGTTTAATGAAATTGGCGTGTTCGTTCCAAAATTCGCCACGCCATCGACATAGACTTCGATGACAAAGCGAGAGCGCTTCGCCATGAGCGCCACCACCATACAAATATAGTCCGCCACTAGATTCCTCCACTAAAACCGCCACTAACCGATGAAAACAACACAAATGAATGAAATAAAATAGATAAACTACTTACTTAAACACTGCCGTTCAATTTCCGTCAAGTACTAGCTCGTCGCCATCCTTACAAATGACTGCCCTCCAAACGTGCCGCTTTAAAACCATAATGAACGGCCTCCAGGGAATGATGCCTACGGCATCCTCGAGCTCTGGAGAGGTAATTATTGTCTCCATCACGTGACTACCATCCTAGTCACCATCTTCTGCGTCCCCCTTGACCCTTTCCTTTCCGCCACCTCAACTCCCAGTTGGCCCTCCTAGCACATCAATGCTGAAGTGAGGTAAAGAAAGAAAGTTAGGAACTTTTGCATTGGCTGTCTTGTAGAATTTATTTGAGTTGTGAAGAAGAGGTGGAGTCATCTTTTGTTGCTTTATTCAAGCATGATTATAAATTATTGTGAACATAGGCAAATTTCCCAACCTTCTAGACAGTAACTTGTTTCTTTTTTAGAATGAATGTCATCAAAGCAACTCTAATCCCTCTCATAGGTTGATGACTTTGCTCATTGGTGCAATATTTGAATAACAAATCGTTGCAGTTAATGAATGTCTACTCTGTAGGAAGTCCATCATGTGTATCCAGAAATATCAACATGTGACATCATTATTGGTTGCTAGTATTCAACACCCCTTCCTTTGATCTATATTTCCAACATTGGTCCCTAATTTATATGCAATTGTTGGATCTAGTTCAATCCTTCCAATGGATTAATATAACCCATCCAATAACTTTGCTATTACGTTGTCTATCTATATGAAACAATTTAAGCTCCGAATATCAAGGTGCTGCATGTAATGTCCCCAATCTAGCCCTACACTCTTCAGTGAGAATTAGCCTATTCCCAAAAACTCGTAGGCTAATCAAAAGTGCAAATTAGGGTTTCCTATTTTGTAGGAGGTTTCAGATGAGCTTTTGAAGGCTTGCATGCAGGAGTTTGGAAGTGAGTTTTTTGGAGAGCTTCAGGATGTGGTAACATGCATGATATGAAAATGACATGCATTTCTATTTGAAACTTTGCATGCAAGAAAGGTTTCTGGGTTTTCCTAGGTTTTCAGAGAACTCCAGTAGGGTATAACATGCATATGATTTTGTCAACCTTTCCAGACACTTACTATTTTTAGTAAGTCATGATAACTGCTTAGTTGATGTTCAAATGTGTTGGCGTAACAACTAGCGCCTCTGGAGTAAGAGTTGGTACGAACAGCTATGCACACTACGCAATGCGTGCTCTTCAAATTAGGAGGGGAAGCTCCCTCGTTGTGCTTGACAAAAGTACTTGCAAAGGGAAATAAACTAAACTAAATCCTGTCTTTTTGTTTCAGCTGTAGAGGTACAAGGCTTTCTCGAAAACTATATATGTTGTAGCTGAGTATTTTCTGGTTTCACAGACTACTAACTACAACTATGCCAATTACTTAAAATCTATCCAGTTTCCTCAAGAAAAACAGAGCATGAGGAAATGGAGCAAGGTTTGACTATCAGATGATAAACGAGTATAGATTCTCAACTTGAAGGCAAGGTGGCACATCTATCAGCTCAATCTAAACACGTTTATTGGTAACAACATCACATGATAAACTGAATACGGATTCTCAACTTGAAGGCAAGGTGGCACACCTATCAGCTCAATCCGAACAAGTTTATTGTTCACAACAACACACGATAACCAAGTGCAGATTCTCTACTTGGAGGCAAGGTGGCACAACTATCATCTCAATCTGAACAAGCTTATTGAACACAAAAACAGATTTTATCTAACTAAGGAAAGAATTCACCATTATAATTGCATGAAACCCTATGTGGCATAACAATTCATCATAATAGTAAAAACGCATGAACAAATACAAAAAGAGCAATATTGAGGGCAAGGTAGGCACAACCTTATTTCTCTCTCTGGTACAAGGATTAATTACAAATGAGCAAAAGCTCTTATTTATATACATCAAAGGTGTAGGGAACCCTAAAATCACCTTGAGTCAACTACAGTCTTGCAATGCATGCAAGATTTATTGCTAAACCCCAATAAAGCAAACTATACAGTTAACCGGTACATCTAACCTAAATGGACAATGTGCAAGCATACGTCCTTATTTAAAAGCAAAAGATTAACAGCGGACACTACCCTGGGTTAGCTGGAAACCTAACCCTAACTCCTGGCAGTATTCCAGGAAAGGGAATAAGCATGAAGTGTGAAGTGAACTCTCAAGATTGAAAATTAAAGGTTAGCTACTTTACACTCTCCAGAATCTATCGAAACTAGCTACGAGTTCCAATTGGCAGATCACTCCATGTCATCTCGGTCTAACACTTCGACCAAGAACTCATCAATCTCTCTGTCGTCTGGCACTTTGATGCTGTCCAAAACAACAATCTGTTTCTTCAGTTCTCTATCACTTTCCTTGACTGTATACATGCATTCTCTGACATCCTCAACCGTCTTTTTGAAACTAGCCGAAATCACTGAAATGTGATCCAACATAGACACCACAGGATCTCCATCAAGATATCACGAACAAGCTTCTAAAACTCAGTTTGTACAGCCTCGAGATCAGCGTAGGTACTATTTTCATGAAGATAATGGCACAGTATCTAAGTGACTTTGGCGGCTCCATAAATGGAGTGATCTCTGTTCCTTTTGTAGCTTAATGCCTCTGACGCTTTTCTTGATTCTTCTCAACGAAAAAGTATGCTGAAACCACGAAGCTTGACCACAAACACTCTGGTTGCGAGAAATACACAAAAATGCGGAATTCCAATGGTGTGCAACCTGCGTTTATGCTTGTCAAATTGTTTGAATCAACCCTCGGATGCACTTGATTTTCATTGTCAGCTGCTTTGATGAAAACATAAATTAAGACCGATTTGGTCTTGAATTCAGTCTAGTTGAACCGCCTTCTGAAAAACTTGCCCGTTGACTGCGAACACGGCTATGTTCTGACAACTTTCTCCGGAAAGCTAAAATGGCTCCTGGTGAGGCTAAAAATAACTTGTCGGAGGATAATTTTCACCAAAAATTCTAAGACGTGGGTTTTGTTCGGAAAATGATTCTAAGACAACCCACAACGTCAGAATTGTGAAAAAAACGCCATTTAGCTTGACATGCAAAGATTCTTCAGTCGAGAATTGCAGGGGTTTTTAGAGCTTCCCAGGGCAATTTTTCTTGAGAAAATTAGAAACATGGGTTTTGTGCACAACGGAATTTTGAACAAACCCAGATGATGCGATTTTCAAAAAGATGTGATTTAATCCCACATGCAAAGAAATCTTCGAAAAAAAGCACAGAGCTTCAGAATGAAGGCTGCGGGGCAATTTTCTCGAAAAAATCTAAGACATGGGTTTTGCTGTTGATGCTGAAATATGCGAACCCAAATGGTCAGATTCTGAATATTTTGCCGTTTTCTTTGACATGCGAAGAAAGTACCTAAGATGAGAAATAGAAGAAATAAGACAGAAGAAAGAAGGTTTTATTTGCTCTGCTTCGGTAGAATTCGCCTATCTCTGACTTGGAATTGATGTAACCTGCATGCAAATTGAAAACAAAGTCTGGAATCTTCTTCTTCTAAACAAACTGAATCCGTTGCTATGAAGAACGCTGAAATCTGACACCTGTAACACCTTTAAATTGCTGCTCGCTCAAGAAGAATGTATGTTCCTAAGCTTGTGATGAAGAAATAATGGACGCCTAAGCTTGAATAAATAGATTTTCATCATTGAAATTTGCACAAAAGCATTAAACCTTGAAAAATGCGCTTGGCTTATGATTGGACCCCAATTTTAGTTAACTGAAACTAAAATAAGCTAAATAAGGCATCATGTGTAACGCCCCGCTGTGTTGACCCCAAAGGACAACATAATGTTGCACTAATTTTTTTTTAATTTATTATTATTATTATTTTTTGAAAGCAAAACATTGTGTAAGATAAGCTTGTACATTTATTACATGAAAGCAATTATACATTTACTAATTCATCCACGTCCTCTGGGGTACACAAGACGGTCATTACAATTCTGAAACTTTAATCAAATGAAAGCAAATGAAAATCGAGACTACATAATGATAACATACAATCGTTAATGATCACATGTGAATAAAACGATACACCATTTTATAAGAATTTCAATTCACAGAGTCATAATACAATGGTGGAGCATATTTCTACATATACAGCATATCCGATAATGGCTATCACATAAGGTTTACAAAGATAGAATAGTACATTACAACTATTTTTAGGAGTACATTACATCACTTTAGGAGTATATTACATTACTTCAGGAGTAACTTACATTACTTCAGGAGTCCATATGCATCCTATCATGCAGAGGAAAAGATACATCCAATACAAGGTTACATAAAGGAACATGGTACAAAAGAACTGAGGTAGAGTCCTGGATTAACTGCATCAACATGAACTCAAACTGGGGACCCAATGGGGTGCATAGCACGTTCCACCCGACCATGTGGACCCGAAGGCCCACCCCCCGTGGTAGGAGATGACAAGAAAGGACCCACAACCAAGATAGACAAGCAGAACAATCACAAGGCCAAACCACAAGGTTAACCAAAACATAACATACAACAATCTCATCGACCACTTACAAGGTGACTGCTTCCAGAGGCATACAAAGGGAAAATCAAGGAATACTATAACACCAATATTCATATACTCCCAACTGAAAGGTACGCAAATACTTGGGTTCCGAAATAAACTCACATCATGGCTTGGACTATAACTCATCAAACCGAAGATAATTCAATGGAGAATGCAATCAATCATGAGAATGCAAAGGTCAACCTTTCAGTTTAAAACACAATCAAAACTATCAATTTCAAGAATGTTTAGCTCATCATCACGATTTATCTTTTCACTCAACAAGAAAACACTTAAAACGATTAAAGAAATTAAAGAAACATATTTTAGATCTATCCCAACACCAAGCACGAATAAATGGATAAACAAAGTGTCCATGCAACACATAATACCAACAAACTCATGAAATCAACATGTAAGAATAAATCATCCAATTCATAACCACTTTTAAAAGGGTTATCCAAATAACTTCTTATATAAATACCTCATTTATACAATTATAGCTAATTCAAATTCATCAACATAACCATTTATTCAAAGAGACCAAAATATTATTTTCTAACATTTAACTTCACAATCCCTACTTTTATCAACCTTGTTATCCTATGTTCTACTAATACAACAGGATATGTTGAAAATGCCAGTAATGCTCTTAGAATATTATTTCTTATTCAATATTGTGTTCATACTTCTCTTATGTATCTGAGATACCAACTCAACACCATCTACGAGTTTTAATATAGGGATATCTAGGAGTTTTAATATAGGTATAAAAGTAACACCCTAGAGCCTATTTAAGTTCATAGCCTTATACGCAA